>OZ038005.1:2789541-2812041 GCA_964035705.1 Porites rus | reverse complement strand
TCTAAGTAAAGCCGCTCCATCATATTATTGTTAACAGAATTGTTAACAGAATTCCTTATGCCCTTGGAGTCTTATATACCCGTTCCTCTAAAAGGTTTCTATTTTAAAAACCATTAGTCAAATATTTATACAACAATACCATATGCTTAATTCAACAGTTTATACGCCCACTTCCAATAAAGCTAAATTACGAAGATGGATATGCAAGTTTTATATTTGTTTCAGTAGCTTGCATTAGGTTAAATAGATGGTAATGGCTTTATCGCCTTTATAATTTCTAGTATTTCTTTTCTAAGCCCACAAAGCCGCCAGCAATACAAGATCGGGTTGATGGATGAGTTCATAAAAACAGCCGTAGTAGAAAAGGTCCATTCTGGTCTCCATTCTATGTGCAGTGTTCCAAATATTATCAGCAAAACAAAATGTGGAAAATAACACAGAATCATACAAATGTAAAATATAAACGTGTTCATTGCACTTTGCTTCAATCGCGCGAGGCGCATTTTGCTTTCAAATTTTGTGTTTCCTACAGTGTGATGCTGAATGTGAATTTGAGACTGATGATAACGAACAATTTGATAAATTTTTACGTAAGATATTGTGCTAATTATAATACATACAGCGGAAAAGACACCTCCAAGAAGGTGAAAAATGTACTTGTTCCAAAGATAAAATATTAAAGACAGGAAAATGGTCAGCCAGATTGCTCCTACGGTGTATTTGACTCGAGTGTTGGTCACTATGATGGCGTATCGCATGTGGTAGTGAAGAGACATGAAGCGATCCACACTAATGGCTGTTATTGTTCCAAGAGACACTCCACCGGCGAAAAACCCTATTATTGCTGACAGACGGTAAAGTATGGGGTCTTGCGTTGTTAAGCTTTTAAGTTCGTCTGCAATAAAAAGTGGTTGAGCAAGAAGACCAACGAGAAGATCCGAAAACGCAAGGCTTGCCAGCATGATTATCGAAGTTGAGTGAACGTAAGACGTTTTCGATAAAGCCACCAGCACTAACACATTGCCAACAGTGGAAAGGAGTATTAGTGGCGCATTAAGCGCACAGTTTACTAAGACAATCGTCGCGTGTGTTTGATCCGAGCTGTTCCAATCGCCTCCTCCAGTGAAATTCATGATGCCGTGTTAAATGGATAAGCGTTAGAACATAGATCATTACGTCTTTAATTTGCCATTTATGTGGTTTTTGGGGGGTACGCGATTTGCTATCCGTTAAACAAGCTATTATCTGATGCAATTGAAGCGACGGAAGTAATTTTCAAAAAAATTTTCGATTTCTCATAATTATTCAGTGATGTTATAATTGAAGTTATAAATACTAAAACGTATATAACTGGTTATTGAATTGGGTGCCCTGTCCAATGAGTTCTTTCACTGATAATTGAGTTTTAGGCAAATACAAAAGTGACAGTTAAGTGAGAGATTTCTTGATTAATTGTTCCAATTCTAAATAATTAACAATTACAAGGAAACCGTCGCGTCTCCGGGGTAAAGCAAAGCAAGCATGCACCTCAAAAACTCATTTATTTAATAATTCATTGAAGAAAAAACAACAGAAATTTATGTTTAACGCGTGTCTTTATATCAGGTAAAGATGCGACTGTACTTTGCGTCCTTTCTTTTTAGTCCAAAATAACCCCAAACCTAAATATTTGCACAAGAATGAGTTGATCTATAGCAGGGATTTTGAAGCTGTTTAAAAAAACTCGCAGTCGGTGTATTATCAAGGTTAACTGCCAGAAAAACGCATCTGTTTCTATCCTGAAACCGTGCCCAAAACTGGGCCAAAGTTTTGAAGTTAAGAAAGTCTACAAGGAGATGAACTTGTTAAGGACTTAGGAAATATTTTGAATGAATAATGTGGCTTTGGTGGCAGCATTGTTATTGATTTGCATAATTCATGAACAGTTTCATCACATGAGTAGAAAAGCCAAATTAAATCATTGTTAAATGTTATATTAAACAAAAAAACAATAGTGCAGGGTTAAAAAAACGAGGAGCAGCTTTTCGATATCTGGATATCAGATCCCAAAGCCTCCCCCACGCTCTCAGAGGATATTCTTTGTTCTCTTCATAAATTATTGTCAAAATATTTTCGAAACCTTTACTTGCATTTTCCGCAAAAGAAAGAATAACAGCATGACAAGGGAAATGTCAAGGGCAACAAACACTACACGTGTAGCTTTTATCTGGTCGTTCCTATAGGGAAGATTTTATTTCCTCGATGTCGCCTGGCCCGACGCCATTATCGGTGACCGTCATCGAGTAACCGGAAATGGCTCCAACCAGGGCTGTTTGTCAGGTGTTTCGCCAGACAAGCATTTACTTGAAGTAAGATCAGTCCGATTGAACTCCTGAGCAGGCACCCAATTTAACCCTGCGTCTTAGCCTTAATAGAACGTTTTCACATGGCGTCACGGCGGCCATATTGGTTTTTCAAAACAATGAAACGGCTGCCATGTTGGGTGTTCTAAACAAACCCTGTGGGAGTTGAACTCTTTCTTAGGTGAAAGATTTGATTCTTTTGTTTGCTGGCTACGTTTTATTACCTCATGCAAATTCTTCAGACTTACCTTCAAGAATTTTTGGAGTTGAGGGAAGTTAATAATTAAAAATACGCAGGCATTTTGCCTTTGGTAATCATTTTCAAGTTAAATCGCGTAACCTTTTGTTTTATTATTATGTGTTTATACTGTTAGGGGAAAAATGATGTTGGTCACTTTGGAACTGAAGGCGTCAAAATTGCTTAATACCCTCAGGCATAAACGTTTAGCTTACAAAACATAAGTTTATAACGCAAAACTTAATTTTTACTTTCCAGGTTATTCTTCGGTGGAACGCTTATTCTTCCACAGGAAACTTCGCTACCGGAAATTAAAATTAATTCACGTTTACTTTTATGCATTTAGATAGCAATTAATGATATATTTTATTCAATTACGAACCTATAAACCTTACGAGAATTCAAATCCTTCCTAACCACATCAGTTACAAATAGTGTACAACGTACAGTAAGCCTCTGTCAGTAAAATGCCTCGGTGAATATCAGGTTGAAGCAAATTTAATGGCATAAAATAACATGTAATATTTTGTCGATTTGACAAAATCACATCACAAGTTTCGCTTACAACGATTTAAAACAGAATTGAAAAATAACGGTAACTTAATACTTTCTTTTTAAAAGGGAATGAAAAAACAAGAAGTCTACGTTTGCTCAGTTTGACTTATACGCAAAGTTTTCTTCATAGTCTTTTTAACTTCATTCCGAAGTTCACGAAGACGCCAACCGTATAAAAACGGATTAATGGCCGAATTTGCAAAAACCAGGCTGGTTGTAAAGATCCACGCTGTGTTTATATTTGCAACGAAGATATCTCCATGGGCAATACGATAAACACACCAAGGAAAGTAACAAATGACCGCGCTCACGTAAAACACCAGAGTATTCGTAGCAGAACGCTTTTGAGACAGGGAATTGGACTGACTTAGCACGGCCTGATTTTGATTCTGAATCTGCAACTGATGCCGTCGCACTATTCGATAAATCTGAAGGTAAGACACGGTAGCCACTGTCATATATATGAGTAGAAGAGCAAAGCCGATGTAAATATATTTAGGTGGTACCCAAAATCTGTTCAGCAAAATAAAGTGAAGGAACCAAATAAAAGACATTGTGATTACTACACGATATGTTGTCACTCTAGACCTGTACTCCAGATGATAAAGAAGAGCCAAGTACCGATCTACGCTTATCAGTGCCATGGTGCCGAATGAAACTCCACAGAACGCGAATCCCATGGTTGTCATAAGATTGCGGAGAAATTCCGTTGACGAGAGCTTCTCTGCAATATAAAATGGCTGCACTAGCAATCCAACACCCAAGTCTGAAACGGCGAGGCCGCTTAGTAAGAGATATGAAGGTGAGTGAAGAGAAGGTGTCTTGAAAACCGTAGCCAGCACAATAACGTTACCAGCAATAGATAGCAGCATCAGTGGAACATTGATCATGCAATTTACGGTGACAATTATTGGCGTTGACATTTTCAGTTGAATACTGCAAAAAACCCAAAGTTCTGTAAAATACTGGTCAATACTCCTCGGTAAGACTGGAAGATAATTTGCACGCCTGATTCTTGCAATCGAGATCTGTGATGCAGAGATTCTTCGTGTGCGAATGTGAACCGAAACTAATTGAAATTAAACATCTGAACCGCTCCGGAAATCAAATACGCCTTTACAGAAAAGCTCTCATCTTTATAATTGCACGCCGTAGGAGATTTGAAAACTTTGTCACGAGGCTAAATCAAATGAATAGGCCTTCTACCTTTGTTAATACCACGATCGTTTAGAATTCGGGTTAAAGTTTTTTGTGGATGTTGGAAGCAAAGCCTGATTTGAACTACTAACTTCGATTCCTATTAAAAAGAGGAAAATTAATACCTGCCATAACCGATGGGCTATCAAGATAACTGATATAATCAGACACGCAAACGAGGTAAATGGTCATAGGGCACATGACGTCATCGTCAAAAAGGCCGTATTCATTCGATAGCAAAAGCTCAATATGAAAACATCCGCACAGCACTTTGCTATCAAGATAACTGTGGCTCTGTGGCACCCCTTTTATCTTACTTTTGAGAGCAAATGTTTATTCTAAGCTATGAAACGACTTTTACAAAGCCAGCAGTTGAAATTCAAATTTTTTTGGCTTCCTTGAAGGACGTTTAACTTTGTCTTAGAAGGAAGTGGGGTCCATTCGTTAAAAACCCACCCACCAACCATTCTATTTGTGTGAGTCCGGCTAACACTCGTTCTGAAGTAAAATGCAAAGTAAACTGAAATTTAAGGTTGAGTATACCTAATATAGGCGAATCTCTGTTTACAGATATCCGTTGACCGAGTTAGCAACGATTTATTTTTTTGCCACTTAACCCTTCACAGTTGGCCTTTCAAAGTTAGCTGAGATGAATCAAAACATGGTAGAATAGGCCATTTGTACGATGACTTCATTTTACTACTACGACCAGAATCCTTTAAGGTTTTGGTTTCTTGTGCTCATTAGGGCTTTTGTTTTTCAAACCTCACTGGGATTACAAAATTTAAATTTGATAGGAAAAACGAAAAGGATTCAAGTCGTAGTTAAAAATGACGCCATCGTGCAAATGGCCTATTGAAGGTGTTAGTTTATAGGTCGGTTGCTAGTGTAATCCCTGAGAACACAACCGTTTTAAAAGGCCATTTATCAGCCCGGAAGTTTCCTGTGGTTACGTCATGTCCTTCAAAGAACCTTCAATTTCTTACTCGTTTCCGAGACACTCATTTCCAAAGGGACAATCCCTCCATAAGCCAACATTAACACTTACTTCACACCTAGGGCAAAATGCTTTTTCTCTTACATGTGACATGTAGTTCAGTATCCATTTTTCAATTTTAGGAATGTTATATAATTTGTTCCTTTTATGATTAAAGGAGCTGTGTCACGAAATTCAGCCAGATTAGGAAATTACAAAATGAACAGGACTGCCGTGACACAGCCCCTTTAACGGATAGGATGATGAATTATCATTATTTCAAAGTTGTGAGAAAAGAAGAATTACGTAAGTTCCACGCAAAGCTAAAAAACTGCTCGTTATGGACCGTTAAAATAAATGTATGCCTCTTGGCGTCATATAACTACTCTGTGAGACACCTGCATGCTATTTATACAACATTAATTATTCATTCAAAATAATTCCTACTTTAAGCTATACTTATCTTGATCTTTGTTAAGTTTCCATCTCCATTGGTCTGTTCTTCGGCAATTTCAGAATATAAAATGATGTTTAGTCTGGCAATATTCTTCAAATAGCAGTTGTCATCCGTTGTCCTGTATTTTTGCTGTTCTTGACATGTTTTAAGCAATACTACGGCTCTTTCTTTTTCCCAAAACGTGTGAAATTTTCCGCCACTTTAATTCCTCCAGCTATGCTTAAATGCAACCTCGTCCCAGGACTCCTCGGTTGCCGTGACTTTTTCTGGCAATAGCCCATACTATCGATGAGACATGGATACTGAATTTCGCAAATGTTTTCCAAATTTGGTCAACGACATGAGGAAATTGCTTTTTTGGTGTAACAAAAGTATGCCAAAGAGATCTAGTGGGAATCATTTCTTGCGAAAGGCCTCGTTTTCCTCGTTTAAATGTCTTTTATCACTGTTTTCATCGTCACCGAAGAGGTCCGCCATTTTCTTCGTTTTTGAGAAGACCGGCCTCGAGAAGAGGATGAGAGGAACATGACGTCACGGCACAGTTCTTGTTTTCTCGAGCTTAAATTCATTCAGCTATGCCTCGCGTTTTGAATGTTAGAAAACAAACTCTTACCCGAGCTTACTCGTTTTTATAAAATATAATAACCGTTTTCCTCGGGGACCTTTTTTCGGGCAATGCTTAAAACAGGGTCTCTTCAAATGTTTCACACAACGAAAATCGATCTAATATTCAAAACATCTGAGTCAAAAATAAAATAACAACTTTGTCTCTCTTGCCCCATGCGTTTTAGAACTACTTGCCAATGAAATAAGACAAGACAAAATTTAGCCTACAAATCCTTTTGAATAAAAAGCCTAAAATAGTAGTTGTAAATAAAAGCTAAGAATTACCCTCTAAGACCAAGACATGAAGTGTAATTTTAACTTAACATTTTTACTTATTCACAACAAAGATGCTTTTATTCAAAACTTAACATAATTATAACAGGATGAACTCAGCTAAAGTAGGTTTGCGTAGCAGCTGGTTAGGATTTGAATGAAACGCAATCTCAATAAATTCAGGTTGATTGAAAATTATCTAACGGATCTTGGCATATAAATAACCTCTTAGGATTATCGCTGTGTATTAACATATTTTAATTTAGAGGCAAAGGCGCGATTCCCTCAATTTTTTCATTTGAACCATGTACCTTTCAATCAATCACTTTTACATCGCTGATCAGTCTCAAATAGCGGATATTCTTCGAACTCTAAATGGACAGCTTAATTTTATTATCTAGATATCAAGAGGACGCTCACGTCGCTATATCGGCTTATTGTTTAGTTGACCCCTTATTTCGCCGCCGAATGAACGTATATGTTTGCAAGGTTCCTTCGATTTTGAACGCATTGAAAGACCAGGTAATTGAAAGGATGGACGAGTGAGCCATTCTCACTTGAATTTTACGGTTGCACGATTCCCTCAATTCTTTTCATTTGAACCCTTTCAATCAAGCAATCACTTTTGTATCGTTGATTAGTCTGAAATAGCGGATATTCTTCGCCCTCTAAAAGGACAGGTTCATTTTATTATCTAGATATCAAGAGGACGCCCACGTCTCCATATCGGCTTGTTCATTATTTGACCCCTTGTTTCGCCGCCGAATGAACGTATATATTTACAAGGTTCCACTGATTCTGGCTGCATTGAAAGGCCAGGTCACTGAAAGGATGGAAGAGTGAGCCATTCTTGAATTTCACGTTTGCAATTTAGTGCACAGAAAGCTTTCAAATTCTCTGTAAGTGTTTAACGTAATTAGTCACAGCGCGAAAAGAGGAAACTTTGAACGCTGAAAACATTTAGCACGTTGTCACAAATAGTCACGAAAATTAAGGAAAAACACTTTTTGTGTTTTATCGTAAAGTGTGGTGCGTGTTTTCTGTGCCTTCTGAAAACATAAACCGTTACGTAATAGATGATATGCACTCCGGACAGAAATCCCCGACTTTTATTGCTTTAACATTTGTTGGCTAAAGAACTTTGCTTTAAGGGTGAAGCGTGAGAAAAACACTGAAAGCAACTGCTATTTTTGTTGAAGCCAGACTTTAGTGCTATAATGGAAAACTTTTCTCGTCCTGAACCAATTATCATCATAAACTGCGTTCTCAACACTCTTATGGTGCCTATAGCTATCATTGGCAACGCTTTGATATTAATCGCTCTGAAAAGAACTCCCTCCATTCATTCGCCGTCCATGCTTATACTGGGGGGTCTAGCTGTATCGGACCTCGTCGTTGGCATATTTGTGCAACCGTTTTACGCTGCAAAAGAACTTACGGAAAACCAGTTATCATCTGTTGTGTGGGATACAGCGGCTTATCCAGTTTGCGGCGTTTCTTTACTGGTAATAACAGCGTCAAGTGTGGATAGGTTTTTGGCCCTACATTACCACCTGAGATACAGCATTTTGGTGACTAACTCTCGCGTCATCTTTACCACTGTAGTTATATGGCTCTTTAATTACCTTTCCTCGCTGTTTTATTTTTGGAGCCAACTTATATATCACCTTATCCTGGCAGTTAATATTGGAACTTGCCTTATAATTTCGACATTTTGTTACGTTAAAATTTATCAAATTGTTCGTCGACATCACCGTCAAATTCGGGCCCAACAACGGGCAGTGGAGTCTAGTTATAAAAATAACATGTCAAGAATGATGGACTTAAAAAAGAGCGCAATAAACCATTTTTTAATCTACACCTGCATGGTTATATGTTATATGCCACTGTATATCTTATTAACACTTCATGCAACGCACCAATCGTACAAGTTGTGGAAAAGCGAATGGAACTTTGCTACCACTTTAGTGCTAATGAATTCGTCCATAAATCCATTTTTTGTACTGTTGGCGTATTGGAGAACTTCGAAGGGCTGTTGTTACGACAGCTAAGGAAATGTTATGTTGAAAGGTGTCTGAAAGAGTGGCCCTTCAGGACACAAGTCAGGATAAAAATGATGATGGAGACACAGTAAAGTTTTTGTTGTTATCACACGTCAGCCAAACCGGTAAACTGAGAACATACATCATACAAAAGATTTTCAGTTTGAACTTGCTTTTTTGGGGAGACAATCAGGAGTTTTATTTTGTATGGCCTTTTCATATTGTTTTCTTTGCATGATAAAGTTGTATGTAAATAGCCTTGAAATGATCCTTTAGTTTGTTTAAAAGCTCTTTTCTTCTTAGTGCCAGCACTGCAGGATGAAGCTTAATTAAAGACTAAAACTAACGCACTCTAAAGATTTTAATATCATGAAAACCGCTACTGAGTATAGAGATGCATGAACGTTAACACAATTTTTCACTTGGACATAAAACTTAATTCTATATATATACAGATTGGACGTATGCAACACCTAGCCGGTTTATATTTGAAACTCAACTTGTGTTAATAAAGCAGAGAATTGAATGCCTTTTTGGCTGTGTTAATTCAAAAGCTAAAATATCACTCACGACATATTTTGAAACGTAACCAAAGTCAGTGCAGGGTACTTTTTCTCATACCACGCTGTTTTCCTCACTTGACTCCAGCTTTGTGTATTTGTTTCGACTTTCCGACAGATTCACTTATAGGGTAGGATAATAAATAATTCGTTACTTTCTACAGCGGCAGTACTTTCCTTCTACTGAGTTTGAGACAATTGAAACACGGCTCTGTTTGTGGTAGCCTACACAGTACTGCTTAATTCTCTCCACCGGCGCTTGCCTTTCGTTTTAAGTTTTAATAACACACGAAGTAAATTCATATTAATAAGTGTCTATCCCTGGCAGAATTTTTCCTGTGATGTTTTTAGCCAAAATAAATAAAAAAGAAGTGTATGAATTACTGCGCACGCGCATTTTATCATTTTTTTTTTAATGATAAAACACTCCAACTCGTTTATAACAAGATATAAAACCGAAGCCATCCAGAACAAACAATATCCCACCAAATAGAGCTTATATATAGATTTAGCCAGGGCTAAAAGCGAAGCTCCCATTAATAAATTTATAATTTAAATCAAACAATAAACTTGTAATCCACAAATCAGTTAACTTAAGGGCAGATATGCTACTTTTTAGGGAAAGCTAAGGCTAAGTGATTTTAGAGTGAAAAAAAATCTTACATCGAATTGATAGCCGTATATATACAACCAAAAAATAGCAATCATCTTCGATCAAATTTAGAGCCATAATGGCTCTTCATCACAGTAGATTAGGCCTGGAAAACGAATTCTTGGAAAACAAATCAGGCCGAATTTTTTGCGTTCGACATGTTTACTTACAGGGGCGGATCCAGGATTTTTTTAGGAGGGGGTGCACTCGTCTCTTGTTCTACTTCAACACCAATAAACCACATAGTTTTTTTTTTGCAGAATACCAGTTGTATTAGAAAACCGCAGGTCATCTCAGGGGGGGGGGGGGGTACGCACCCTCTGCACCCTCTGCACCCTCCCCCTAGATCCGCCCCTGACTTAAGGTGACTCGACCCAGTTTTTTTGAGGGGGTACCATCCTACTTTGAAGCTCTCTGGTATCCCCTCCTTTACTTTTATCATAAGTCTAACACATAGAATGGATAACATATAGATCAATCTACAATATAACATAAAATTTTTGGCGATCGGAGTAAATGTCACGTGGTTATAATGCCACGCCCCTTTGAGGTCTGAGTCGAAAATCTTCTGTTGCCGGCATTTTTTCGTGAAAATCTCTCGGCTACACATAGTGAGAATTAGTGCCTTGCGCTGAACAGAGTTTCACCAAAATCGCAAAGACCCAATTCGAGAAATTCAGCGGTTTCCAAATTTAGGTCATAATTTATGCGAAAACGATAAGCAAACTTTACACGGATTATGTCTAATAAACTATGAGATTCATCTCTTTATTTTGGGCATCGTTATAACAGATGGGTCCGTGCAAGTCAGCAAAACGCTTTAGGGCCTTGTAAATGCGCGCGATTTAGAGCAAAGCAAACATATAGAAATTATAGTTTTCGCTATTTGTTGACGTTTGTCAGCGTTTAAGAGTCCTTCTCACGAAAAAAGCATTTTCTTAAAAATTCGTAGTTTTTTTTCCTTCAAATTTTTTCAGGGCCACAATTGATTAACTAACTACCCGGACTCTGAATTTCATGGTCATTGAAAAACTGTGACATTATCTTCTATAAGCCCAAACTTGAGTAAACATTGAAGATTTTTAGCGTTTTGGCTGAGTTTGTGCTTTGGGAGTTGTCTATTGTTTCTAGTCTGTCATTATACAACATTCTTGTTCAGCACGCGTTCAATGACCGCGCTTGGCTGACTTCCGAATTTTAAGTGAACATTAAAAGAGTTACGCTTCAAAATAATAAAGAATTTATTGTGTTTATTTTTTTTATTTAATGGTTTTATAACGATGTGTAATTTTAAAAAGCGTTTGATACGCGCGGCATTTTGAGTTCTCCTGCAAGCGATGTTTATGAACGACTGAAAACAAACGACAAAGCGATTAAAATTGCAAGAGACTACTTACCATCAATAAAAGAAATGTAATTCGGTCAAACATTTACCGAGACAAAATTTTCATTCACGAAGACAAGTATTAAAGCGTCTCTAAAATCCTGAGTGTTTAAGCTTAAGCTTAAAGCTTTTAGCCGGCTTCCTGGTGTTTACTGTTTTTAAAGATGAACTCGAGGCAAGAAAATCGCTCAAAGCTTTCTTTCTACAGCCAAACTTATAACTAAATACTCTTCGGAACGTTTTTTCTTTCTATTTGCGGGGAGATAATATCGACTAAAGGCTTTTTAAAGCTCTGTAAGCTTATATCAAACCTCATAATAGATCAGATCATTGTCTCAGACCTTAATACTAGCGTCATAAACTGCGCTCGACTTCATGAAATTAGATATCAAAAAACAAACACATACACTGTATACAATAATTACTCAGGCTTACCATTCGAAATGCAGCTCCTGAAAGCTATCAAGTAAGGCCAGAATCCCTTGAGGGACTTCTTCAACCTGCATCCAGCAAGGTGAAAAACGAAAACGATGTCATCCGAAATCGGATTTCCAACTTTGACAAGCGGCGCATTTCTCAACCAAAAATCAATAAACAAACCAGCCATGAATAACAGAAGACTGTTGATAGCAGCTGTATTTCATTTTATGCATCCAGTGGAAAAAGACAGTAAAAAAACATCACAAGTTGACAAAAAACTCTGTCAGCTTCAACTGTCGAAGTAAACAAGTTTCAAGATGCTGTATAAATTTTCTGCATGAACTCACCTGACAAATTGTGACCAATCAGAGCATAAAAATTGGACGTAGAGCGTGATCAACGCGTGACTATGGTGAGAAAAGTGAAAAGCCTCTGTCTTCCCTGCATGTATTTTTTAATGACTGGCGGAATTTTCGCGTCCGAGATCAGTTTGAAATCAAAATGTTAATAGCGCGGGGCCATAGTGACATTAACACAACACTTTCTGTCATCATGTCATTATTTTGCTGCCGTTCTCTTTGCCTTTGTATTTCTCTTTCGCGTTGCCTTTGTCTATTCATTCTAGCTCTGTCTCGTTCTGCTTGCCAGCGTTCTTCACTATAATTTTCTCTCCTTCTTCTCGCCCTGACATCTTTCTACTTGCCGACTTTCCTTGCCAAAATATTGTCTTCTTCTTCTACTTCTAACGCGCTCTCTTTGGCGATCGTCTTCGCTTGCTCTACGCGTGTTGACTCTTGTTCCCTGCCGTTCACCTTCTCTTTGCTCTCTGCTTAAAACCTGTCGTCTACACGCTAAAATCTCTCTGCTGTTGTTTGTTGACATAATAGCTTTCGTAAGCTGTAACAAAAAGTAATAAGGCTCGGTCGAAAAATCTTTTTTTGCTTAAGTTGCTTTGAAATTTCTCTTTCAAACCAGTTGCGCGATATAACGCGACGTTGCACCATGCGATTTCCCGCCGAAAAATCTCTACTTTACCGTACCCCAAGAGTCCATACGGACTACTTTCCACTACCCGGAAAGTCCGTACGGACGGACGTACGCTGACGTCATAACCAAAGTTTCTCGGATGGATAGTTTACCAAATTATCTTAGTTATGGTGCTCCGCTCGCGCGCGCTTCGCGCACGCAGGGAGCTCCGCTATCAAGTTCTGTCTTCCCTTTGGACCTGCTAACTCCAATTCAAATATTGATCTCTTTGGAAGGACGCAAAGAGCATTTTTAATCGCATCTCGACACAAAAAATACCATCAAAGCACATCTTTCTAACCTACATCGCAGAGGCAGGGACACCCTTAACGGTCATATGTTCGCTTAAGATCGCAATTTCAGTTACTGAAATGCCACATTGTGCCACCAATCACCCTCGCAAACACTCATATAAGACAGGACTACATTGTATTTTTTTATAGCACAGAGGGCATTTTCCCTTCTGGTCCTTTCAAAGCCAGATTTTTTTACAGTTTTGGAAAAACAGCAGTACTTTGGAAAAGAAAGAAGTAGGGGATGAAAAAGTTTTGTGTAATTTCTACCGGTAAGTTTGCATGGCCATCGTAAGCAGAATGAAATAAAAACCTACTAATTTTAAATTCGATGTTTCTTCAGATTTACAGTCAGCATTAGGTTGTTCAGATTCAGATTTAAAGTAACATGGTGCCAGAGACACCCGCTGTTGTCAGTAAAAATGTTGGTATTTTTCATTTATCATTGTTTTTATCTCCTGTTCTGGCTTATTTTTCGGTTGCCAAATTCTCGTTACATTTTCACAAAAGCTTAGTGTTTGCAAGTTCGCGGCCTGACGGCTTCTACTCTAATTAACCTATGTTTCTAAGCAACATATGCAGTAAACCAAAAAGTCTGGCCATAAACAAAGGAAAGCTGTTAATCTGAGAAAAATTATAATATCAATAGAATACATAAAATAACAAAGTCAATTGCAACTTCATACATAAAAAAACGAAGTAAATTGCAACCGAAGTTCAGTCTATATGCCACGCGTCAAGGTTGATCTTTAGTACCTCTGTGATTGCCTTCATCCTGGAATTGATTTCAAGTTTGAATATGAACGAGTCTACATTTAGAGACAACTCTGAAACCTCAACTTCAACCATTATCATCATTAACTGCTTCATAAATGTTCCACTGATGTTGGCAGCTATTCTTGGTAACAGCTTGGTTTTGGTATCCATCTTTGCTTCGCCGTCTCTTCGTTCGCGGCCTTCAATGCTTCTGCTGTGTAGTCTGGCTTTCTCCGATCTTGCTGTTGGGTTGATAGGACAACCAATCTTCGTATCCCGCGAAGTAACGTTTAATTTGTCTATAGTGAATATGTCAGGCGTCATATCGATTGGCCTCTGTGCAATATCACTAGCAACAATGACATTGATAAGTGTTGACCGAGTCCTAGCCCTTCAATACCACATGTCGTACAAGATTTTGGTCACAACTTCTCGCGTCATCGTCACAATTACTTTTGTCTGGCTTTTCCACGTTGTTGTGTCGTGTATTTGGTTCTTCAATGTAGCTGCACTTCTTTATATTGCCAACGCTTTAATAGGAACTTATAGTTTTGTTACAGTAATCTGCTACATTTATATTTACCGAATCGTTCGTCGTCATCAGACGCAGGTTTTGATGCAGCAAAGAGCTGTTCAAAGTTTCAACACAAGAGCAAATGCACACAACATGGTGTCAGAAAAACACATCGCGTTTAACACATTTGTATTCTTTATCTGCACTTGTTTCTGTTATATTCCGTGGTTCATTTGTCGTTTTTCTATCGGCGGCAAAATTTTCCCCAAAAATTCAGCTTGTATTTTTACAGTAACCTTCATCTATGCAAATTCTACCATCAATCCACTTTTGTACTGTTGGCGTCTTCGTGAGCTACGAGCTGCAGTTAAAAACATTCTGGCGAAAATATTTTGTAAACAACAAGACTAAAATCTTTGTGGGGCGGCTTTCAATAATTTGGAATTCCCACCTATCGAATATGCTTCTAATGAATATTTTATGAACATCAAATATATATTACCAGGAGCCCATCAAATGGAGCCTCCATTACATGTAAATAGTACACCTTACGTATGATCCTGATCCAGGTGGGGCTTGGTGCTTTACAGACAAAGGCTCTGTAATCTTATGAGATCAAGAAACTGAACATTGAGTCTTGAAGAATTTATTACAAGCTGAATAAACTTTCAAGCTCAAAAGCACTTCAAAAAAAATTAAATAATGTGTCGACTAATGTTTAGGGGGCGTTATTGTAGAGGCTCCATATATGGGTAGAGTACCAGAAATTGGACAATTTTCAAAACAAACTAAAGTTAAGCTGATGAAAATAGATTAGATATTGTAAAAGTGAGCCTTATTTATATATATATCGTAAAAAAGTTTATCTTATATATTATTTATTTATTCAATTTTTAATTATTATGACTGTTCCTAACTAACGGTATTTAATAAATATTCCTCCACTAGACCTAAATGAGGACTAATGCGAGTTGTCGCAAAATTGTCTCGTGCCCCTACGCGCTGTTCTACTTAATCTTCTCAAACTCATTAATAATTCATAAAGAAAATTCAAAGGAAATTAATGTTTAATGAGTGTTTGGATATCAGATGAAAAACTGCTCATTTTTGCATCCTTAATTTCTCCTTCAAAAATGATTTTGTTTGAGAAGAAATATCAAACATTCGACACAGTGTTTCATCACCAGATGAAACACCTTGAAGTTCGTCAAAAATACTCCGCTGCGCGTCGTATTTTCAACTCTCTTCTCGGTGTTTCATCTGGTGATGAAACACTGTGTCGAATGTTTGATATATTACTTCAAAAGCCTGTGTCTTAGCACCTTATGTAGTGGGCTAACAAGTTTGACTGTTGACAAAGAAAAGCTGTTAAGTCGAGAAAATTATCATCATGGATTCATAAATCGAGTCAGTACATAAGTAAAATATCCAAAAAAATCGTAACCGAGGTTAAGCTGCTTTTCCAAAGGCGGTACAAACTTAAGGTTCACTGTCATTGCCTCCATGCGATTTAATGAGTCACTTAAAAACTACTCTGAAACCTCAAGTTCAACCGTTGTTATTGTCAATCTTGTCACAAATGTTCTATTGATGTTGGCAACAGCTTGGTTTTAACATCCATCTTTACTTCGTCTTCTCTTCGTTCGACGCCCTCGATGATTTTGCTGTGTAGTCTAGCTATCTCCGATCTCGCAGTTAGGTTGATAGTTTAACCAGTCTTCTTAGCCCGAGAGCTAACTTTTAATTGGTTCCTGGTAAGTCTGACAGGAGTGATATCTATGAGCCTGTGAGCAATATCACTGGCTACAATGACTTAAGTGTGGACCGAGTCCTGGCTCTTCAAGATCACATGTCGTACAAGATTTTAGTTAAAACAATTCGTTCCATAGTTACAGTTACTTTTGTTTGGCTTTTTCACGTCGCTCTGTCGTGTATTTGGTTTTTAAATATGGCTGTAGCTCTTTACATTGCCAATGCTTTAATAGGAATCTATAGTTTTATTGCAGTGATCTGCTACTTTTATATTTAGTACCGAATCGTTCGTCGCCATCAGTTGCAGGTTTGGATGCAGCACAGAGCTGTCCAAAATTCCAGCACAAGCACAAGAGAGAACGTACGTACACAACATGGCGTCAGAAAAGCATATCGCGTTTAACACATTTACATTTTATATTTGTACTTGTTTCTGTTACATTCCGTGGTTCATTTGCCATTTTTTCAATGGTGGCAACATTTTTCCCCAAAACTCAGCTAACATTTTTACGTTAACCCTTATCTTCGCAAATTCCGCCATCAATCGACTTTTGTACTGTTGGCGTCTCCGTGAATTAAGAACGGCAGTTAAGAACGTTCTGGCGCGAAAATATCTTGTAAAAAAAAACCAAGGATAAAATGACTTAATGTTTCTCTTGTGTGGGACAGCCTTCATTGACGTCACGTCATATAACTTGAGAGTGCTATGTATTAAATATGCTTTAATATTTTGTAAATAACAAAATACTTAAAATAGGATTATAAGAAGGCGTCAAGGTGGCTTGGAGCCAAGGTTATTCAGCCTCCTTTAAAGGAGTTGAACATTGAATCTTGAAAGATTTAAGTAACTTATAAATAGCCAGATCACCGAAAGGCCTCATCCAGGCATATGTAGGCGGAGTATAAATATAGTTATTGGAAAATTTTTAAAACAAGTGAAGATTGAAATAATATTTCGAAACATGAGAAAGGGTGTAGTGACATGACGTAAAACTAATTGACAATTATTATTATTATTTCTAACTTTAACTAAAGATGACTTTCCCAAGATATAAATGTTGTTGTGCGTACATTGCAATTGTTATACAACTCGAACTCATTAAATCCTCAGCCAAATTGTCGCCATATTTGAATGGCCTTTTCACACGCGCGTATTCTTTAGCTTTATTTTTCGAAAAGCCATGTTTTTAAGCACCTTATCCATTATAATTGAGCCAAAAAGTTTGACCATAGACAATGAAAAGCTGTTAAGTGAAGAAAATTACCTTCTTGAATTGCCTACATAGCATAACTAAGTAAAACTTTTAGTGAAGAAAATTCCAAAACTTAGAGCTAAAAATTAAAAAAGAAAACGAAACGAATATTTCGTCCAAATCACTCAGGCTTCATCAGCGTTGTGGGGTTGAAGTGGTCGGGGATTCGTAACGTTTCTGTTATACTTGTCACCTTACAACGCTTATAAAGTCAGAGTGATTCGGACAAAATATTCGTTTCGTTTCGTTTCGTTTTTTTTAATATTTTGCCCGGAGCCTTGGAATTTTCTGTACTAAATGTCTTCGCCTGAGCAGGTAAAAAATCTTTTTGGTGACGAAGTAAGTCTTCGCACATGTAAAACCTGAAGACTTTCCGCTTAATGAGTGTAAGACTTGCTACAAGTCGACCTCTTGGCGAGTGGTGCGAGCCTTCTTTGGCCGCGAAGCGGCCGACCGCGAGCGACGAAGTCATATGAAATCCGACGAAGGACTTTTTTGAAAGTCTAAATGAGTGTCAGAAACTTGAAATTTGCGTTAAACGTAACACATTTGTATTTTACATTTCTTCTTTGTTTCTGTTATATTCCATGGTCTGTTTGTCAGTCTTTTACCGAAAGCAACATTTTTCCCAAATTTATTTTCAAAATAAGCTTCATCTGCGAAATATCCGTCATCTATCCACCTCTGCACGGCAATCGTCTTTGCGACCCACGAACGGCATTTGTCAGGAAAAATATCTTGTCTGCAACCAAGAGTTTGTTTCTCTTTCTCGCTTGGGACGGACGAAACGTCTTATCTTGGGAGTCCAATGAATATACATGAATACCTAAATATGTATTAAACTTCAGTCTGTTCAATGACAAAGCTTTACAGTGCTTTGGAATGGAGTTTCTGCAGCCCCGCCGTTAGCCGAGAGCTGAACGTTGAATTTAAAAAAGCTTATCGCCAGTTGAATAAATTTTAGGCTACAAACTGAGCTAAAAAGTTCAAGTGATGTGGCGAAGCAGATGTAAAGTTAATAAAAGCAGAATCGTGCCTCTGCCATGAAAAGAACCAGAAACAATTTTAAAATGAAATCTTACATAGCCGACCGACACCAATGACCGGTTTCCATGAATTCGCCCTTTTTTCCTTCAGATGTTGAGATTCTAATGTCAATTCTCTGATGCAATCGTGAATAAAACTAGTAGAAACTTTGCAAATGTCAGCTCTAGGAGGCAACTTTTCTAATTTGCAAGCATTAATGAAAATTTAAATTGAAAATTGTAGGGCTGCTATCAATTAAGCCCCTTATATTGCTCGCGTTTAATTTGTTAACAGCAAGACTGGCACTAAAATAAACATTAGGAGAGAACTATGGGGTTTCTGCAATGTCACTGTTACATAATGAAATGTTTCGTCAATTGGTTACGTACTAGAATTTGTCGCCAACTTATTTTATCACCAAGTTACCCACCAGCAAAATTACGTGTCTACTTGACTTGAATGTTCTGATGGATGACAAATTGTCTGGTGCCTCAAGAGCATAATGGTCAGTTAATCTGCGAATGGCTAGATGTTTCCAAACAGTTCAAAAGACAGCGCCAAAACGTCTCTTCGTAAACAAGGAAAAATTAACTGCTTAATTTATTCCATGAAATTATATCACAAAATATGAAATAACCTCGTAAAAAGTAACCAAAGCGAAATGCTATCATTTGCAAGGAAGATATGAGTAGACTAATGGTACGGCAAGTATGACTGACTGAAAGTTAACGTGCATTAAGGGTTCACTTCAACAGTACCTCAGTGCGTAATTTACATTTCATTTTGGAACTCCCCTCAGCTTTGAACATGAATGCAACAATGTTTAAAAACTCCTCTGGATCCTCAAGTTCTACCATCGCCATCGTAAACTGTGTCATAAATGTTCCACTGATGCTGGCGGCGATTTTCGGAAACACGTTAGTGTTAACAGCTATTTTAACTTCCTCTTTCCTCCGTTCGAGTTCTTCAATGATTTTGCTGTGTGGCCTGGCTGTTTCAGATCTCGCAGTTGGTTTGATAGTCCAACCAGTCTTTATTGCGCAGAATTTGGCACCAAATGACTTTATAAATACTCTGTATGGAATGGTGGCAATTGCTTTGTGTGGTATATCTCTCAACACAATGGTCCTGATAAGCGTAGATCGAGTCCTAGCTCTTCAATTTCACATGTCTTACAGTACCGTGGTTACTTCGCCTCGCGTTATAGTCACCATGATTTTAAGTTGGCTTTTTCACTTTCTTTTCTCCTGTAGTACCAGATTCTTCAATTGGAATGTACAGTTTTGTGTGAGCTGCGTTCTCGTCGGCATTTACAGCATCGTTGCCGCAATTGCTTACATTTACATCTATCGCATCGTTCGTCGCCATCAGTCGCAGATTCACATTCAGCAACAAGCTATTCAAGGTTCAAACATGGCGGAAGTGAATACTCGCATCATGGTCACAGGAAAGCGAACTACTGTAAACACGTTTATCTTTTACATCTGTACATGTTTTTGTTATCTTCCATGGCTCATTTGTCGATTGTCTACATCACCATGTTTTGACTTAGCAACCTTGGTTTTTGCAAATTCTGCCTTAAACCCTCTGTTGTTTTGCTGGCGTCTTCACGAACTTCGAACAGCAGTTAAAAATCTGTTAATGAAGGCAACATGTTACCAACGAGTAGAAAACTAAATCATTGATATCAAAATGGAAATAAATAGATGCATCATAGTAAAAAATAACTTAGTTCCGGCATATGCATCAGACAGTTTATCATTGTAACACGAGTAAGAATAATCTTGGAAAGGCAGACGATTTTTCTTTAAGTATCATGATGGCAAATATCGTAGAAGGTACACAGGACCTTTTATTTGGTCTTAACGGCATAAGTCCATTAAATCGGCTGAATCAGATAGCGCTTTTAAAAGACAACTAAGAAAGCTTGACCTGACAGATATCACATCCAGTCAATGTAAAGATTGTTATTTACACTATAGCTTTCCCTCATTAGTTTTGCTAAATATGTTTCGTGATGGAATATAGACTATGATAGGTAATTGAGCGTAAAATGGAAACGAATGGGAGGGATTTTAATTTATTTATTAGCTTGTATTCTTTGTATTTCTAATATTTATTAATATTCTTATAATTATATCTTAGAGATATCTGAGCTTAAACTGGAAACGGATGGCTTTCAATTTGGATTCGACTTTGCTGACTCCTTTGCAGCCCTTATCTTTGGCAAGTGCCAACTGACATCATTACAGTTGTTCGCCACAAGCCACATGTTTTTAAAATTCTTAATTTATTTAGGTCAGGGGCAGCCAAGCAATATCGTTATCATCAGCATACATTCTCAAGTCAATTTAGGAGATCGTTAATTTCTATCACCTAAAGGTAAAATATATGACGGACCTTCGATGGAGAATCAGAATCACGTTTATAACAGAAGGTTAATGGCTTGATATTCAGATCCTACTATAATAATTAAACCGCAAGTTCGAGTTTTCTGTGAGTCAAAAAGACATCTCGGCGCTAGCTGCCTCATTGACCTTAAATTACTCGACCTTTGAGCGTTATTGTTAATTAAAGAGATTCAAAATCACGTTCACTACAAAAGGTGAATATGATATCCAGATTGGCAATTTTTCAAATGAAGAAATGTGTAGACAAAAAGAGTCCAATTTAGTTCTTATGGATGAAACTGCAATGAAACTCGTTTTTAGGGTACGTATGATCATGAGGCCGACCGTAAACGAAATGGGTGAAGGAAAAAACCTTGGTCACGTCGTCGAACAACAACGACAACCGTCTACTGACGTAAACGTGATGCCAAATCACTCTGTTATTTCAGCTGCGTTATTCTTACTCACACCGTCATGTGGGTGGACAACACGTCCGGTCAGAAATTAATAAGGGGAAGTTATGTTTTGAAGGATAAGCTCTTATTCCTGTCTTAATGTTCTAATATCTAAGTCAATCTTCAAACCTTTTTTGCATATTAAAAAGAGAATTGACGTGATAAAAACTCATGATTAAAAATAAAGGAAGTCAAACTCCATTAGTGAACTGAGAACTGACAGCCAGCATCGCGTGAACCTGTACCTTGGAATCGATTTCAAGTTTGGAAATGAATGCCTCAACATTTAATGACTCTAATAACTACTCTGGAACTTCAAGTTCGAATTCATCCATTGTCATCGTTGACTGTGTCATAAATGTTCCACTGCTGTTGGCCGCAATTTTCGGCAACTCCTTAGTCTTAACAGCCATCGTAACTTCTCCGTCTCTTCGTTCGCAGCCTCCCATGATTTTGCTGTCTGGACTGGCTGTTTCAGATCTTACAATTGGCTTAATAATCCAACCGATTTACATTGCTCGACAACTTTCAGCTAATGACTTTATATTGAAACTGTCACGTATGATGGCCACCGCTTTGTGCAGTGTATCTCTTTGCACAATGGCACTAATAAGTGTGGATCGAGTCCTGGCTCTTCAGTTTCACTTGTCTTACAAAACTGTAGTTACTTCGACTCGTGTAATGTGTACTATTAGTTTGAATTATCTTCTTCACTTCCTTTTGTCGAGTGTTCTATTCTTCGATAAGAAACTATCTTCTTTTGTTAGCTGTGCTTTAATTGGCATGTACAGTGCAGTTACAACCGTCTGCTACATTCATATCTATCGCATCGTTCGTCGCCATCAGTTACAGATTCGCACCGGGCGACAAGCTGTTAACATGGAAGCGAACACTCACAACATAGTGTCAGCAAAACGCGCTGCTCTAAACACTTTTATATTTTACATTTGTACATGTTTGTGTTACCTTCCGTGGTTTGTTTGTCGTTTGCTTACTGAAGGCAACCTTCCTGCCTCATATTCACTTTGCATTTTAACAACCACTTTGATATTTGCAAATTCCGCCTTAAATCCACTTTTGTATTGCTGGCGTCTCCATGAACTTCGCGCAGAAGTTAAGAAACTTATTAAGATATTAATAATAAAGGTAACATTTTAACAATCAAGAGGAATCAAGCTTGTGAAATGTTCATTTTTTTTTTTCGCATTCTCGGGGGCTTAATTGAATGGATTGCCAAATGGAGTCGAAATGACCTTTGTATTAAAATTTCTTTTAACTTGGTGTATGTAAATTTAGAAAAATGTATTTGTAATTGATTAACTTAAAAAAATAA
>OZ038005.1:2712041-2784541 GCA_964035705.1 Porites rus | reverse complement strand
TTAAGCCTTTCCTTGGAAAATGAATGAATCAGTTTACAAAAACTACTCTACAACTTCAAGTTCGACCATTGTCGTCGCTAACTGCCTGATAAATATTCCACTTATGTTGGCAGCCATTTTAGGCAATTCGTTGGTGTTAGCAGCGATTTTAACCTCTCCGTCTCTTCGTTCGAGGGCGTCGATGATTTTGCTCGCTGGTTTAGCCGTTTCAGATCTGGCAGTGGGCTTGATTACACAGCCTTTTTATATCGCACAGGAACTTTCATTAAATGGATTAATCGCGAAGCTATCATATACGATGTCCTCGTCTTTAATAGGAATATCCCTCGCTACAATGGCGTTGATAAGCGTTGACCGGGTCTTGGCTCTTCAGTGTCATATGTCTTACTATGCTGTGGTCACAACGCCTCGAGTTATCTTCATCATGGTTTTTATCTGGATTCTTCACTTCTTTGTGTCGTGTATTAGATTACAGCTCAACACGATTCTTAAACACGCCGCCTACGTTCTACTTGGGGTTTATAACGCAGCTTCGATAATTTGCTATATTAATATTTATCGTGTCGTTCGTCGTCATCAGTTACAGATTCGGATTCAAAGACAGGCCGCTCAAAATTCTAACACGGAAATGAATATACGCAATATCGCAACAATGAAATACGCTGCTCTTAACACTTTTGTGTTCTACATATGTGCATGTTTCTGCTACTTCCCAAGAGTTATGTATTTTCTCTCTCGCCGCGATAACTCTGACGCAAACGATTCTAACACGCCCTGGATTTTCACAGCAACTTTGATCTTTGCTAATTCCGCGATAAATCCACTGTTGTATTGTTGGCGCCTTCGTGAACTTAGAATAGCAGTTAAAAGCACATTAGCAAAGATATCCTGCAGTGAACAACGAGAGAATAACTAATATCAGGCATGCATTAATGACATGGAAGTAATAACAGCTGTTTTTATTTATGTTTATGCGATAATGATTATCTCGTACATTCAAGCTTAAAAACGAAATTGTCGATTAACTTTTTAGCCTAAATAACTTGGTAGCAGTTATAAACTTATTTAATTAATTAGTTTATTCAAGTAGTTTCTTTGAATTTATGTTAGTTATTAACATATCCGTGGAATTAACTGTTGGAATAAACTATGTAAATATCTTGTTATGGGCAAGCGAAACCGACCAAATTAATTATTTATTGAGCAAAAGCCTTTTTCAAGCTGAATCCTGACTAGAAAAACACTTTTGAATCCTTTTTGAGCTATTTTGAAAAAATAGCTCATATGTCAGTGGTGTGAGCGTATGTATCTCTGTGGCTTTGTATCTTTGTGGCTTTGTATGTTGGGATGTTTGTTGCAAGAGCCAATAAGGTTGAAGGTACTATGAGTTGATGCTTAGGAACCAATGAGATCTTGGCATCTATTTAAACATGGCATTGGTAAAGGTCGAACAAGGGCACTTTGAGACCGCCATCTTGATCTTTCACAATTTTTTCGTCTTTTATTACAAGTACAGGTGTTTGGAAGCATTACATAAAATATCTTCATGATTCAAACGCTGTGAACAGCGATGCAGCTGTTTAAGGGTTCATATTTAAGTGTGGATGCTGCTTCGAGGCATTTCTGAGCTAATTCGGCTATCGGTACAACGCACGTCAGTATGAGTTCTGTTTCACCTGCTACAACTGGGTAGAATATAAAAGATCATATATATTCAAATCTCTTCCAATGAAGCAATAATTGATATTTAGATATAGACTTTAATTCGAAAGTATGCGCCCTATAAAATGTGGTTCTAGAAGTTTAAAAGGCAGCTTATTTTTTTGAAAGCTGTATCGAGTATTGTTAATCTTGTAAACAAGCTTTAAAAATATTATTCTCTCGCTTACAAAGTTCAACCGACCTTTTTCGTTCTATTTAGTAAAGATGCGTAACTTAAGTAGAAACAGTAGCGTTAGGGAATAAAATTGGAAGAAGCTAGTTGACACAATAATTAGATACTGTTATATTGAATGGAGTAACATGATATAAGTAGAAATAATTATATTTCGGCAGTTTGATAATTTTCTTGGAAGTTAATAAATGTTGGGCTATCAACCTTGACGTTGCATGAAACATAATTTAATTGCAGATGTTGTAATAAAGCCGAGGTGATTTCTTAAAATCGTTTGAGAAAATTTTGTAGTAAACAATTTGCCTCTTTTTTACGTACGAATTGTGAAAGGGGCAAAGACCAACATCTTCACATGCAAACTGTGTGCATGAGTTATTTTTATAATTTTGTTTACTAGATTACTGTGTGATAACTCGAATTCCCTCACGTACGAACCACGAAAGGGGGCAAAGTCCAACACTTTCACGTGCCAGCTGTGTGACTGTACATCTCATGCAGATTGGCTTTTCACAATAATAATAGTAACTTGGACGTATGAAGACCTGTTTCGTTTAGTAACCAATGCCTTAAAAAAGGCTCTTGTCTTTGAAGAAGCAATGGCTTTTAAAACATGACAAAATAAGTTGTCGGAGTTAAAGAATGTTTCACAAATGTTAATAAATGTTAGGTTATCAACCTTGACGTTGCATGAAACATAATTTAATTGCAGATGTTATAATGAAGTCGAGGTGATTTCTTAAAATCGTTTGAGAAAATTTTGTAGTAAAACAATTTGCCTCTTTTTTACGTACGAATTGTGAAAGGGGCAAAGACCAACATCTTCACGTGCAAACTGTGTGCATGAGTTATTTTTATAATTTTGTTTACTAGATTACTGTGTGATAACTCGAATTCCCTCACGTACGAACCACGAAAGGGGGCAAAGTCCAACACTTTCACGTGCCAGCTGTGTGACTGTACATCTCATACAGATTGGCTTTTCACAATGATAAATAGTAACTTGGACGTATGAAGACCTGTTTCGTTTTGTAACCAATGCCTTAAAAAAGGCTCTTGTCTTTTAAGAAGCAATAGCTTTTAAAACATGAAGAGATAAGTTGTCGGAGTTAAAGACTGTTTCACTGAGTAGAATCGCACGTGAAAAACTCGTGAATTATGATAATGCAATCATCTACCACAATGATAAAAATCCTGGTATTTCGTAACTATTCAGTATTCGATGAGTCACATTTTGGCTTTAGAAACTCCGAGGAAACCTTAGAGTTTTCCTTCTAATCAACGTTTGGTGAGTAGAAATTTATTTCACTCTAATGATTTGTTGAACTTGCACCAGATGTAACAGGGAAAGACAGAGGAAAGTGAATATATAGCTTGAGGATCGACTCAGCTGAGCGTTTCACGTTTTCATTTATGTACCGCAATAAGCAATTTCGCCCCAAAACCCAATCTACATTTACGATGAAAGAGGTAGATTCATCACTCTTGGTAAGGTTACACCGAAGCATTAAAGTTACACTGAAGCATTCAAAATAGCTCATGCACGTTTAACGTGCCTATGTTAATTTAAGCTTCTGATAGTTTGTTGCCTTGGGAACATGATGTCCCCAGCGTTTCTTGAATTAGGGACCTTAAGATCCGACGACGGCGAGGCCCCCCCAACCGGAAAGCCCCAAAAGCAATAGGTTTAATTAGCAAAATAACAATTTTGCACCTGCATCACGCTTTTTTGTACATTTCTTTGCCGTCACTGCACGACTACGACGTGAAAATGCCTAATTTCACAATGTAGAGAGAAAGTACAGAAGCGACGACGAAATTTCCTCTCTCTTTCTGAACTCGGATATGGTTCTTAGGAATTCAGCTTAAGGAGGGTTCGCCTACATTTGACAAAGTTAGTGACTTGGACTAATCGTGGTGAAGATTGAAAGAACGCGAATTCACTTTTTCAGCGACTTTTTCTCTTCCGTCGCCGTCCTCGGATCTTAAGGTTCCTAATAATCTATTCGGAGAAGACATTTACAATTTTTGGGAGCTATTACTGGATTTTCTTGAGCATTTACAGGTAAAGAACGTTTACAATTTTGCACTATTCTGTGCCGTTCAGACTCATTTCTAACGCATACAAAATCGAGTTGTTTTAAACTTTACCTAATCTGGTACTCAAGCAAATAGATTTTCCACATAAATTCCGTAGTTTAAGTACAGTCTACTCCCAATAACTCGAACCTCGCGTTAACTCGCGAACCAAAATCGATTTCCGGCTTGGATCTCCTTCATACATTTACTGTAATTTTACCCTCGGCAACTCGAACCCTCTAGAACTCGAACTTCCCGCTAAATCGAAGTAATTTTTGTTTTCCTTTAGATAATGTTTACATAATTTTACCCTCGAAAACTCGAACCATGTTTTAAGCGCGTGAAATCGAAGAGTCTGAAAAAACGAACAAACAAACCAACAACAAAAACAGTGTACTGCGCATGCAGTGCAAAAGATTGAATTTATTTCAAAGCAATCGTGTATTCTTTGCCATTTGACTTTTCTGTATGTCCAGTTCAAGTACAGTTCAGTCCCTTATATTTTAAAATATCATTATATCTATCTCTTGCTTTCCTGGAAGGGGAAGTGCGTTTGATATAAAGTATTTTCACATGACGTCACGGCGCCCATATTGGTGTCCCAAAACAATGAAACGGCGGCCATGTTGGTGTCCCAAACCAGTCCTGTGGGAGTTGGACTCTTTTCTTATGCAAACGCTTTCTTTTGTTCCAATAAATTTGCATAGATCCTGGCCACGTGAGTGAAAACACTCTATACTTACATTGCAATTCTTTCCAACCCCAAGGGTTTTTTTTTTTACACTTTATTGGGGCAAAAGTGCAATCATGAAAGAATTAACAAGAAGACCTACGATTAAAAAAAATAAAATAAAACTAATCAATATAGCTGACAAGAATAATTAAAAAACAATTGCGGATCCCCAAAAGGGCAAGTGCAAACGGGACCCTCGACCCATGAAAGGCTCCGCCCTGTTGTTACTTACAATTACAATTTTTCCATGCATGAATAAAGACATACATTCATACCTACGTTGCATACATACATGAAGTGGAGATGCGTTGATCTGCAAACTTGGATTTTGGTTACAGAAAAGAGCAAAAATAAAAGCACTAAAATAAAACTTATTTGTAAAAAATACCCCACATAGTCCAGCCATATGGTGCAAAAAAAATAGCTGAATTCTGCACTTTGGGGTAAAAGCATCAAATTCGGCACAGTGATAGTCATAGTTGCACTAATTATTCTTAACTATGGACCCCACTCAAATATGCACGGGGGGAGGCACATTGTGCCCTTGGGGGGGAGGGGTCATGGCCTTTTTGTTTTGGTCCGGAGAAGACTCAAAAACGGAAGAAAGCGGCCTAAAAAAAACTTTTGCATACCCATTTTCTTCAAAGTAGTGCAAGGTAACCCTATAAAATACCTGTTACTTACTTTTCTGAGAGATTTTCTAAAATTATTTTAAAAGAGTGTGTAAGTGATTCTTGTCACAAGGGAAAGCCACGTAGAAGCAAGTTGAGTTCTGAAGGGCGGAATTAATTTGAGTTAAAGCATTACAATATTATACATACACCCCCTGACAAATCAAAACACTTCATTGATATTTTTGAGACACCTCCTGATGGAACAAACAAGACTGCACACGGAAGAAACAAAAGGTCAGGCTACTCAAGGAAATTCTGCATGGCGGACAGGAATGGCTGGTCTTTTTGCTCTCTCGTTTGTGAGAGACAGTATGCCGTTTTTCAGCCTTGGAAAGATAAGATGTTTCATTTTTACACTTTGATTGAAGTGAATTGCACTTTTTGGGAATTTAATTGCTCAGCCAAACTACCGCAAAAATAAAAAACATGAGACACTTACAGAGACCTTCAACGACATGCAACGGGGAGTTATTAACCACTTTTACTGCGGGCGACAAGACTAGCCCGCGGTTTTCATCTTCAGGTTAATATTATGCATGCATGGCAGGTATGTAGCCGGCATTCGTTTGGAATTCCACTTATAAGGATAAATGGAATTCACAGGAAGCAATTTGATCACTCGCATCTGGATCTTCTCTGGTCACTTAGAATCTGATCACGCGTGTTTGGAACATCTATCAAGTGATACTTGTGCGAAGCACAGCGCTGGAGTAACAGCGTTTTCATCTTCCATCGTTGTCGCCCTCAGTCCGTAACCTTTGGTTTTCTCTTGTTTTCAATAATATATTGATCTCTCTCACACTCTATTGTCATCTTTACAAATATCAAAAATAAGAGTGCCGAGTTGAGGAGAAAAGGATATCTAACATCAGACGTCTGATAACAGTTATATAACATAACATATAAAATCAGACGTCTGATAACAGTTATATGACAGCAGATGTCTGCTGTCATATATGTTATATATAACATATATATAACTGTTATATAACATATATAACAGTTATATAACTGTTATATAACATATATATATAACTGTCATATAACTGTTATATAACATATATAACAGTTATATAACATATATACTGTAACTGTTATAAAACTGTTATATACTTACGTCTGTTATATAACGATTATATGACAATTATATAACTGTTATATAACATTTATTACAGTTATATAACTGTTATATAATATATCTGTCATATAACTGTTATCAGACGTCTGTTATATAACTGTTATATAACATATATAACAGTTATATAACTGTTATATGACAGTTATATAACAGTGATATGACAGTTATATAACTGTCATATATGTTATATAACAGTTATCTCCACTATATCAGCACACCAAGAGAGTTGCCTAGAAAAGATGATGCCCTAGGTGCGAAACGTGACCAAAGCGTAATGCGACAATGGGCTACTGGGCATGGAAAAGCGATGCAATGCACCACAAAGGATTCTACGGGAACACTTCCCTTAAACATGTCCCAAAAGAATTACGCGTTGGAGAAGGAGTTGAGTTGGAATACAATGACACTAAACGAACTCAGAAGAAGACCGAGGAACTTCTACTGATCTTGACAGAAATGTGAGTTGAAATTTGCTGTTAAGATAAATTCGCACTCACTCTGGAAGAGTTTTACCTATCTCCTTGTCGCATAGAGCGGTAGTTTCGTCCCAATAGATTGTATTTGTCAATGAGACGATGGTTTCGAGTGCTCGTTAACACCTTTAAGATCACCTTGCCGACTTGCTGATAAGGAAAGAAGATGCCATCGTTTACTGAACTGCGAAGTGTGATCCATGATGACTGTGGTTTTCGGTTCTTTATCCCTTTGAGTAAGGGGTACCCTGGGTGCGAGGGGCTTTTCATGCGCGGTTCCGGTTTCGGTTGATGACTAAATTCGTGGATCGTGAAAAATGGTTTATAACGCATGTGATACGTGAAATTTGTCAACATTTACATGTGAAACGGGACCGGGACACCCCCCCTTGCTACCCTCTTATGAATGATGTAACGATGATCAGGTGATTAGTTTATTTCCGCAGGTTGATTAACTGATAATATAAGAAACATGCGCTTACTTCACCGGGAAAAACCCATCCATCCCCCCCATAGACACCACCACCACCATCTCCACTACTATGGAGATGAAGAATAAGTTCAGAGGAGAAACTAATTGCTAAATGATTTAAAATTATCCCAGAACTCAGGAAAGGTCATTGTATTCTTCCTCACAACATAAACTTATACAAACATGCAAACAGAGATACTCCTACCCCTCCCCCTAAGCTGTGTTGAAACCTTCCCACCCACGCCACCTGGAAAGTTGGATTAAATAGACTTTGTTAAACTTTCCTAGGACACCATTCCCTATTGATATAGCAGCTTTCTTTTCAATACGGCAGTTAAATTGGAAACTGTAACCACCCCAACCCCCTGAGTACAAAATGTTCCCCCTGACTGGGGTCCATAGCTAATATTGTTCAGCAGCCCAAGTACTATTACCATGCCAAATTTGGTGCTTTTACCCCAAAGTGCACAATTTTTTCACCATATGGTTTGACTAAAAAGGCACAATACTTTGTAGCGTGCGTAAGATGTTAAAATTCCATGCCTTAGAGACATGCTACCACGTAGATACCGCGGAAGTAACCAAGAGGAAAAGCCGTAAATTTCTGGTGATTATATATCAGCCGCCGACTTTAATGACTTGGTGAGCAAACATTATTCTTAGACTCGGTGAGGCTGGTTTTCACTAGCAGCGGTCGTCTAATTAACGGAAACGGACTTGGAAGAACTCCCGGGAAGAACTGATCCGAACGTATCAGATTGACGGAGTCGGAAGCAGATTCGGAAGGTAAAAACAAACACAATGCTTTTTCCAACGCTTTGTGATTGTTATACTGCTAGTTTTCGCTCCTGAGTGGATTTTATCGTAAGTGACGAAGTCGTAAGCGGAATCAGAACACTGTTTTCACTAGCTAGATCACTCTACTGCGAATGGGACTTCAAGATTCCCACTCTGCGTAAGAGAAAACCAGCCTTTAACAAAAGGGTACGATGGAGATTCGATCTTTTTCTGCGTGCAGTTTCGACTTGCCCACAATGAAAGTCGACTTTTTTGAACGACGAAGTCGCGAGAACGAACGAGAGTAGGGTTCAATTTCCAGGGGTGGTAAATAAATTGGAGAACAATGAAAGCTTTAGGAAAACCTCGGAAGCAGGAAGATTTTATCGATCTGCCATATTGGAAGTCAAAACGAGTTAGTGAATGATAAAATGAATGAAAAACTTAAACCTGTGGAGCGTGCATGTATAAATAAAAATATGCCTTTAAAACAAGAAAAATCTTTGCTCTACCATATACAATATAAAGTTAAATACTTATGCTAACAAAATAAAAGAACTGTTCACATGCCATCTACATTACAATTAAGTAACAGCAATGTCTTGTTTATTTCAATTAAATTTCTCACTGTCGATGCCCATGAAGCAGAAATAAAGGAAATTTATGTAGCGCTTGATGAATCATGAAGGTACTGTCAGGAGCCGATTACTGACGTACTGTACAACGCTTGCATGGGGGGGGTGGGGGGGGGCGGCACTCAACGAGGTCCAGTGGTCTCCGCCCCGAGGTCCAACCCCGTATACCCTTTTATATACCATTTTTGAAAGAAAAGGTATAACTTTCATTTACCTTCTCTTGAAAATTGGTATCCCTTTCATATACCTAGAAAGAACACTTTATCTCTTTTTGCTACTTTTAAACGCACCGTCGCTTGAATGAATCACTATAAATACCAGCAAGGTTTCTTGGCCTTTTCACAGCCCAATGCAACAGTAGTGTGTTAGCCCTTTTTAAAGCCCCTTTACAGACCGAAATGAAGGATTTCCCTCCCTCATAGGCCATTATTGGGAGTCCATTATTGAAAGTACAACGTCGCAAAACGGATATATTTGACCCGAGCAGTAAATCCATTAGTAACCCAGGAGACCGTAGATCTATACCGGTTTTCTAATAAAATTATTGTCGCATGCCTTTGGTAACCTGTCAATGAATGCCATCTACATATAATCCATAAGAGTGGGCTTTTAGTTAACGAATAGAACTGGGCCGTCTGCGGAGGTCAATTTTTTGGAAAGAGTGGAAAACTGTGAAAAGGATCGTGGCAGAAGTAGTTTCTGAAGCGACTGAAACCGATCAGGATTTTATTGGCACATCTCCACCGTTGTATTAAAACGTAGCAAACTCAAGGGAAATTAATCGTCGATTAAACTGACCTGTTTTGGAACCTCGATAGGCAAGCCGACCTTGACCTTTTCCAGTCGTAAGTACCCACGTTCAATTTTATTTTCGGTATTCATTTTTGTAGGGAAATTTAGCATACTAAGTGCATGAACCCTAACACGATGGCACTTTGCTGATAAAAACCGCAAAAGAGTCAAACCGCGTTGCGTTATTACGGACAGTTTTCCTTTTCTTTTTTCTTTAGCCCTTAATACACACGACGTTAATACGGATTTCTATGCCCCCCCCTCAGTGTCCGTAATATATAGATTTAACCAGAGCTAAAAGCGAAGCTCTCGTTAATATTTATAGTTTACTCAAATAAAACGTGAATGCAGAGCGGCGAAACGTAGGTCTAATTGACCAATTCCGATATATTAAACCTGATTCATACTTGGCTGCGAGGCTTAGGGGAATAAACTAAAAGAAATCGTCTTGTAGCTCAGCAATGAATAATACATTTCTTATGTTTTATTTCCCCAAGCCTCGGAGCCAAGTATGAATTTTAATATATCGAAAATGGTCTTTATTAGCAAAAAAACAACTTTGAACGTGCAGTACACTTTTTTTGTAAATTTCGTTATCGTTGTTTTGCACGACTACAACGTGAAACTTCCAGAAGCTTCCTTGTTACATGTTTTTTGGAGGACTGATGTGGTATGTGTTCCTGTCAACTTTTTTTTTCGCTGCCGCTCATTTTCTCCTTGGTGGCTGCTAGAATTTCTCACTGGTTTTCTAACCGCCGCTATAAAAATTTCACGTTTTTCTTCCAACAAAATCGTCTCCTTCGTTTTTTTTTTATCTCTCACTCTTTTTTAGCTCTTTCTCTGTTATCCACGTTTAATGTAGACATTAAAATTTAGTTGAAAGAAAGAATCGGCTTTGTTCTTGTTGTATTTTTTCTCTCTAAAAGTCCGGGTGGCCATGCGATTTACCTTCGAAACGAGCGGGTCAGCTTGAAATGCGAAATTTCACCCCGGCTTACATGAATTGGTGGACGTACGTACGGACGATTATGTAAGAACCAGAATTATAACGAAATTTTCTTACCTATAGTGCTCCGCTGATTTGGATAAAGCTCTTATCCCAAATAGACCGGAGCATCTCTCCGGAGACTATGGTCTTGTACCTTCTAGGAATTGAAATTGTTGTTTAAAGAAATTGCGTGAATTGGCAAACATACATCATTGAGGCATGAATTTAACAAAAGTGGAATTGGTATCGTTTACAAATTTTACTGATCTCTTACAGCAATATGTAAGAACAGTTTTTAGAATCATTATAATTGATTTTATTACATTAGTGTATCCGTTAATCAAGTACCTGTAAATATAAAACTTCCTTAGCGTTCCAAAAATAGGTGGCGGTGGTGGTGGTAGACAGTTCGAGGGGGTGGGGGTGGTGATGTTCGTTAGTGGCTCTTACAAAGCCTGGACTGTATCAACAGGAGCCGGTGTTCAGAGTGGAACACGGAGACGCGCGATCGCGCGAGGGAAGAGAACGTTCCTTTTTCCTTGCACGTTCTCGCTCGGTACTCAACCACTCGCCAAGCGAGCAGTCCAGTACTGATTACGTGACGAGTATAATCAGGTGGTAAATACAGGAAGTAAGTTCTTTACTGATGTCCTCACCGGAAGTAACACTTCTGCTACTGAATTTTCTCACGATTCAGTTTCTACTTTATAAATGGTTAAGAAACATGAAATTTCTTGGAGGGTTATATAACGCTTGCTCAATATTATTTGGCTATGAAAATGCTCTTTCTGCCTTGACTAGACTGTATGAATAGAAATTACCCACAGTTCATAAATCCTTGCGTTCTAATAGCATGACGTCACCGGTATGTAAGGCTTGGCATTCCCATAATGCTTCTGGGGTGGTATCGGCCATATTTCCCCAACTTTTCTCCAACATAGGCATTGTTTTGCGCAAGAATATCGCTAGAAGATTGGTTGAAATACCGGGTTTAGGCAGTTTGTGATATCTTTAAACGACAGGATACTCCAAGCGGATTCTCAGCTTCAGGAAATTGTTTAAACAGAGGATTACTGGAAGAATTCTCTTGCGGCTTGTGAGCTGTTTTCATTTAAGCATGCCGTAGAAGATTGTGAGAAATATATGCAAACTGTGGATGAAATATTTGTTTCGCTGAATGTGTGCGACCAGTCCACCGAGTTCAAAACCTGCTAATTGCCTGTGAAGGACGATAGAAATCATGGCTACCGAAACAGCCGAAGAACGGCTGAGGCAACTGGAGGTGTTATTTTCGTGTGGGAGCAGTGAGAAAGGTTCTTACAGCGTAGAGACTCTGCTGGACGTTTTGGTCTTACTTTACGATGAATGCTGCAATTCTACGCTTAGAAGAGACAAGAACGTCAGCGAATTCATTGAAAATGGTAAGATGCTTGTAGCGATCGAGAGATAAGCTCTGGGGTTGGTTCCTTTTTACTAAGACGAATGTCTTGCTTCATTTGCAGTAAAGCCAGTGGCTTCAAAAATAAAACAGCTTCGACTCCGACGCGAAGACTTTGATCCCCTAACATTAATCGGCAAAGGGGCCTTTGGAGAGGTAATAGCGATAATGTAATTTGTCAAAAGTGGGTTTCGTCGTTTTTTTACAAACATGTTCCTGTTTTTGTTCAGGTAACTGTGGTTCGAATGAAAGCCAACGATAGAATCTACGCCATGAAGACCCTAAATAAATGGGAAATGTTAAAGCGAGCTGAGGTAAGTTTGATAGCTTGCTATCCAACCAGCTGAAGTAATTCGAGTCATTCATGCCTTCATTGTAGCGTTGTTTAGTCTTTTGGGTCACCGTCGATCTTTTTATTGGCCTCGATATGAGTTGTGGGAATTCAATGGAATGCGTGAATCAATCGCGGGATTGTAGCTACGAGTGGGTCCGAAGATTTTAAGTCCGTCTGGAAACAGATCGCATCGACAAACTCTTTTCGTTTGCCGAGCGACTTTACAATTGATCAAATGTTGATTTTCCGGTCAACTTTATCCTTTCGTATGTCCCCTGTAGACGGGAGGTAAAATTGTTTATCTTTCATACCAAATACGAGAAAGGAACGAATGTGATGTTGTGAGAGTGAAATGTACAACTACGAGAAGTGGAATGCGTGTGATCGAATCGAACAAGAGATCGGTCTAATGCAAAGCTCACTCTGCACACGTAACGTCAAATGTATTTCAATAGAAGTTTACTCAGTTCGGAATATTTGCAGTGTTTGTTTTGAAAGATATATTCACGATAAAGATCGGCGTTTCATTACTCCTTCAGTTCAGCTGTTTTCAATGAACAGTTTATTTTCTAGCCAGATTAGGTTTCGAAACTTTATGGGGAGAAAAAAACATTCTCCTTGTATGGTTTTTGCACAACTTGAATTGTATAAATTTTAATTTGCGAGTCATCGGTGTTAGTTTTAAAGACATCGAAGGTGAACGTGAAGAGACCTGTCGATTCGATTATTTGTCATTTTACAGTGTAAGGTACAGTTGTGTCGGAGGCAACATTGATGAGATACATTTACACCGTATGAACCATCATTGCCTAAATACTGCTAGCAAATGATTATTGTGTAACAAAAGGTGTAATTTACTGGTAAAGAATCAAAGCCATTTCCCCTTTGGCATTAATTAATTTGTAGCACATTTCAATGGGGGTATTCATTTAAATGGCAGCTAAATTTTTTTGGATTTAAAGAGACTGGGGAATCGTCGGGTTCATTTCCGCCTTGTGTTCTTGTCACGTTTCTTAGATATTTCAAAGTTCTTTTTCTTAAAATAATGACAATAATTTTGAGCAAAACGTGTTATGATAATGATGTCAGAGGTTCTCAGCTGAGATCAGTCCTAAGGCAATTTCAACGGTAAATGATTTAATACTTGTGATATGAAACATGTCAGATTTCATACACCCGAACAATATCAGTGGAAAACACACAGACATCAACACATGCAAGTACTATTAAGCACCTTTTCGTCCATCCGCCCAGCATAATGTTAGATCAACCCTCAGCCCAAGAAATATTTAAGATAAAAGTCAAAATTTTCTTTTGTATATGAGTACAATGTATTATTATCAAAGATGCTTCATTTGAATGGTGACACCATGACATTTTGTCTGCAAAGTTATAATAGAGTTATATTATGTGTCTCCATAAAGGACTCTACAAGAGCAGTGCTTTCTTTTCAGAAAAAAAAAACTCATTCTCAATGACCAACTTTTACTTCAACAGCTACTGAAATACATGTATCTTTGATAGACTCAAACCTCCGCTAATGACCACCGGTCCACAATGGCTGCCTCTCTACAACGGCCACTTTTTATGGCAGACAGTTCATGCATTGACTCTTGTTTAAACCTCTCTACAATGGCCACCTCTTTACAACAGCCACTTTCTTCTGCCCCAAGGTGTCAGTTGTGGAGAGGTTCAACTGCAATTAATTTACTATTCAGAAATTAAGTTATTGTTTCAACTCCTTTACATCAAGGCTGTGCTCTAAGGAAAATCCAAGGGAGCCTAGTGCTATAAACCTCTAAAATTTAGGGTGCCCAGCATACATGGATGATTTGTACGAAAAAAGTAAGATTTTTAAGTCACCCAAGATCAAAAGTTAGGTACCTGCAGCCACCGGGCTCTGCTAGAGCACAGCCCTGTACGTGTTAGTGAACTCTTTCACTTCCAGAGTAAATAATGGAGTCTTGTGAGGTAGTTCTAACTTTTGAGTTTGTGGAAAAAATCCAATGATGTGAGCCGCTGAGCAGAACTTTCCTGTGGTACTGTTTACTACATGTGTGTTGTACAAGGTCCTAACTTTTGAATCTCTGGACGAAATCCTATGGTGTTACCATTCAATTGTAAGCTACTGAGCAGTACTTTCCTGTGGTACTGTTCATTGTGTTGTACAAAGTGGTTCTAACTTTTGAGTCTGTGGATGAAATCCTATGGTGTGAGCACTCAAATGAAAGCTACTGAGCAGTACTTTCCTGTTTGTTCTCCAGCTTTAACAAAATAAAATTTGTCATTTTTGTTGAATGTTGACTTTGACTGCTGTGAGGACTGACAGGATTAGCATACTAAAATTAATGGTCTGTATACTTCTTTAGTAGTCTGACAAGAAAGATAATTTTCCCTGACCTTTGCAGACTTTGCCTAAGGCAAAGGGACCCATGCATGAAAATAGCCTGAAATTGCACTTTTGACTCACTTTAATGATCACCTAAAATTTAAATCAAATTTAATTTCCGGTCTCTTTTGTGAGAGCAAAAGGTGAAAACGTTTCTGGAATGTTCTGTTTATTTTTTCTGCTATAAATATTGAGAACATTTAACTTCTTAGTCATTGAAACATGCATTTAGTTTAAACTATATCATCCAGATTCACTGCTTATTAATCATCAATCAATACCACATCAGATAATGTTTATTCAACAAACTGTTTTTATATCAAGTTTATTGTCACTTACATAATATCATGTTATTATAGTATTCCTTGGAATGCATTCAATTTCTGGTGTTAATTTATTAGATTGGTATAAATATTGTGTGATGTATTTATAGTTAGGTCAGGCACATACCAACATTTGGTGAAATAAATCTTTGATGCCATTCAAGAGTAGCACATTGTACATGTGTAAATCTACTAGTAGCCCTCTGTTCTGTTGATTGCCTGTAGACAAGTGTTTTCCTAGCTTATGATAGATTTAAGGGACCAAATTTTCTACATTCAAAAACTAAATGTTCTATTTTTAGTCCAAGGGAATCAAGCTGTGTTTAAACACTGTTAAAGAAAGTATTGTAATTCTTGGATGAAGTCCTATGGTGTTTAACCATTCAAATGAAACTTTTTTGGCAAAATTTTAGCAGATTGCTATTTTAAATCTTAAAATTTCAAAGAGAAATTTGAACTAAAACATATTGTAATAACATTATCCTTAGTATTTGCCACTGTTTGTTAGTTGTAGAAGTTTTTGGAAGCTACATATACATGTAGAAGGTTGCATTGGATTAAAATATCGGAAAACTTCATGTGAAATATCATAAGAATTATCAGACCTTTCTGATTAACATTAAATCACAGATTACTTGTTCTACATGCATGTAAGACAGTTAATGTTTTAACCAGAGAGGAGGGGGATAAATAGGCCAATGGATTGGTGGACTTTAAAAAATTTTTTCCCGGATTTTGGATTCAGAGTGAAATTTTAACGGATTTGTGGATCTGGCAATGGCAGCGGATTGCGGATTCATCCATTTTCAGGGCCCCCATTTTAGACTTTGCATGTTTAAAAACTATTTTGCCAGTATTTCGGATTCAGAGGAAAATTTTATTGGCGGATTTGTTTGATAAATCATAACAGATCGGTGCATTTGCATACCGCTATTCACCCCTCTCAGACAGTATTGACCAACTGTATACAACTCATAGGGAGTCAACAAGAACACTGTCTGAAAAAATTAATGTTGGGGAGTAACTCTAGGTACCCATCTTTGGGAGGTGTCCATTTTATAGCTGATTCCTTTGAGAGTGAGTTAAATGAACTTGTTGAAATTTTATGTTGATCAGTAGTCTGGGTCTTAGGACTGAACATCATCTGACTGTTGAGGCCCTGTTAGACTAAATTCTGACAAACAACTTGGCCTTGAAACAGCAACATAGGACAGCAGAAATGGTGACAAAGGGCACAAATATGGGTTGAAACTGCGTCAGCTACAGAGAAAAGTGTAGTAGTAATATAATAGTGAAATACGGACAGCAACATGACTTCCTCCCCCATACGTTAAACTTCAGGTTTTAAACTTCAGACTAGGGACATACATAACCACCCAAGAGGACCTCACTGTATACAATACCAGTAATTGAAGTTTGATGATTTTGAACAAAATGAATGTTCTTAAAGCATACATTTGAACTGTTTAGATTCATTTGGTAAGATTACTGCATTAAAGTATTTTCTTCAATAATGTGAGAGCTAGCCAACATGTGTGAAGCTTTGATACAATTCTTGTAAGCATTCAAATGAAAATCAAGCCAAAGTAGATGGATTGATGATAGGAAACCTGTGGGAGGTTGTCAGATCTTGTTGAATGCCAAGGCTGTTGTATTGTTGGCTAATAAAAATTCACCATACTCATGTTTAGTATCTGGTTTGATTTAATGTTCAGCCTTTGTTTAGCAAATGAAGTGCATCATCTTGCCAGAAAGCTTAACCAACATGTGTAGAGCTAGAGGCATTATATGTAGCTTCAACTTGTCAAGATGATAAAATCCGTTATGTAATCCCTAAATCTGTGATTGATTGAAATTAGACTATACATGTACAGGTTCAGATTTCTATTGTTTACATTTGATGTGATAAGATATGATTTGTTTTAGCCAATAAGATTATGCGAAAGTAAATGGCTGAACTCTTTGTTTACTCATAGTTTAGTGTCAAGTTTCATTGCAATTATACACCACACTGTAATTTAATTTTTCTGTAGTCTACAGTACAAGGGGTCATCTGCCACGGAATAACAATGTGTTACCATATTACAATAATATTGTAATGGTTGATTGTACTGTATATCATGCTCAAGACAAGCATTTTACAGTGCTGTATGTGTTTTTCATCAACAAGTTATTGCCAGCTTTTTAAAAGCATTTGCCTTTAGAGATGTATTCCACATAGTCTGATCCTGATCGGTGGAAAAATACAACCCTCTACATACAGCTGTATAGCAGTACTTTACAAAATAATGTGTGACTGTCAAGTGGCCTGGGTCATTGTTGTTCATACTACTGAAGTCAAGTACATAGCTCACTGTAATTTTATCCTTTAGTAATATTTCCTGACCTTGGTTGTAATTTTTTGGTCAGTCTGTATTATTGTCTATGAATATATTAATTGAGAGAATAGAAGCATGTTGATAGTTTATTTAGTAAGAATGTCTAAAATGGGAGTTTTGAATAATGTCCTGAACAGATGAATCAGTTTTCTCACAATAAAGTTTTTTCTTAAGCTTCATTTAAAAGTAGTTTCAGCCAATTTTTTCATTATGAAAACTTGTTTAACAATTTGATTAGGGAAAGTGCAGTGAAAAGGAGTTTCCCATAATGAACTTTCAACCTTTTCTTTCCAGACTGCTTGCTTCAAGGAAGAGAGAGATGTCTTGGTGTATGGAGATAAAAAATGGATTACCATGTTACATTATGCATTTCAAGATGATGATTATTTGGTGAGAAATGGCATTTTGTTTTTTTCTCTTTAAAGGGGGTACATATATGTCATTGCTGTCTTCATCTTTTTTTTGTTGTTAATTTTGCCAGTTAATCATCTTTATTTGCTATGGAACTTAACCTTTTATAACAAAGAGATTACTTAGGTCAAACTCACAGCCTCATGTCAAACAAATATGTCTGACAAGCATAACAGTATATAAGCTGGTTACAAACAACAAAAGTGAATTTGAATAACTGCTAGGCTAACTCTCTCTGCGTTAACTACCCTCCTTAAATGAAAGGCGTGTGAGTGCCTGAAATATCCAGGGGCTTCAGATTGAATCCATACAAAGAAAATTAGAAGTTTGGGTGGGGCTGAGTTTGAAGTTTAAACAGCCATGACAGAACCTGCTCCACAACTGCTACAAACTGCTGAAAAACCTCAAAAAGATCTTACAGTTGTTACCGTGTACTGTACCTTGATTAACCCTTTAAGTCCTAATATCAACATACAAATTCTCCAAACTGATCTCCATACATTTCCTTTAAGAATCAGCTGGGAGAATTTAATAACAGATCAAGGTGTTTTCTCTTTGGTAATCATTTGTTAATTCTCATAACTGTATCTCTTGACAGTTACAGGATATTGTTAGGAGAAAATTGATGTTGGTCACTATCGGGACTTAAGGGTTAAGTCCACATGAGCCTGCAGGTTTGGCTACTGAGCCAAAGAGGCTGCAGCCTTAGCTTGTGGTGGTTAAAGAAAACTTTATTAAATTGTCAAGAAATTAAGTGAATAATATACAGAAATATCTGTATGCATCATTTGTACATCTACAGCTGCATACACAAGAAGGTCATAGGCAAAAAAGGCTGACTAGAGTAAAATGCATGGAACAGTTCGTTGTTTTCAGCATAATGTGAAGCACTGTAAGCTGAATCCCTGGTGCTCTTAATCCCTGGAGCACCTCATTTCAAAGTTGAAGGAATAATATCACATTTGTGCTTTGTTTCCAGTATTTTGTTATGGATTATTACAGTGGTGGAGATCTGCTGACTCTCCTCAGCAAATATGAAGATCATTTACCTGAAGAAATGGCCAAATTTTACCTGGCAGAGGTAGTTTTGGCTGTGAATTCTATCCATAAAATGGATTATGTCCATAGGTAGGTCTTCTTGATTAGCCAAGCTATTAAATTTTTGCAACCAGAGGATGTTTTATGTATATGTATGCTTTAATTAAATTTAATTTCATTTGAAACTTCTGTGGAGATCAATAAACTTCAACTTAACTAAACTTCTTGTTTTCTTTAAATCATGTTTAAACCTGCTCTCAGTAGCAGCAAATTAAATCTCCATGCTCTGAAGATATAAATGAAGGTTGCACATTTTTTTTTGCTGTTAATTTATCCTACAGGAAATTAAGTAGTTGTCGTAAAGACCAAATCACTCCAGTGTAATTTCTGTCTGCTGTTGTTAAATTTTTGAACTTCGGGTCCCAGTGCATGATTAAAACTTAGTGAAAGTGACGTATATCGTTTACTTTTGTCTATTCAAACAGGATCAGCATAAGATTCTGGGGAAACTGCTTACCCACCCCTCCCATAATTAACCCAACGTTACAACTAACTTCTCACTTTAGGAAAATGTTGGGTTGGAGGGTTTGGTGGGTGGGTGGGTGGATGGCCAGTTTGAAGAACCTTTACTGATCCGAAATGTTCATATTATTTTTTGCAGGGATGTCAAGCCTGACAATGTTCTCCTTGATGTCAGTGGCCATGTTAGGCTGGCAGATTTTGGATCTTGCTCGAAACTTGGCAAGAAAGGAACTGTAAGTGATTCATCCCCTTTATTCTGATACATTCATGTTATACGTGTACATGTAAATATCAAGCTAATATTGCTCCGCAAATACCTTGAAGATATAAACCTTTTCTGTAATAAAATATTAGTAAAAAATAATAATAATTACAGAATTATAGTTTACATGTTTTCTTTCTGTTGTAGGTTAGATCATCTGTTGCAGTTGGTACACCTGACTATATTTCTCCTGAAATCCTCCAGGTAAATATATGTAATGTAGAAAAAAAGTTCAGTTAGTGTACATTGAAAGTTGCAGAATGCCATGTGTTCCTGGCTTCTTTGTACAGTGCATATCTTTTTTATGAGCATGGTGGGGTGTAATGTAAGAAAAATTCACAGCTTTCCAGAATCTCAAATTCATTGACTCTTTCTTTAGGCCATGGAAGATGGACGAGGCGAGTATGGTGTTGAATGCGACTGGTGGTCTCTGGGTGTTTGTATGTATGAGATGCTGTTTGGTGAAACCCCTTTTTATGCAGAATCATTGGTTGAAACATATAGCAAAATCATGAGCCATATGGTAAGATGAAATAAATGTTTTAGTTATTGGTTAAGTTTTGATGCCCAGATTTTAATTTATTTTCTTTAGAAGTGTTCATAACAGCCAGATGAGTAATCTTTGCCATACAGAGATTAGTATTAATTTGTTGCATGGATTTTTTTTCAGGGTAAATTCAATTTTCCTTCTGATGTAGAAGTTTCAAATGATGCGAAAGATCTGATGCAAAGGTTGGTTTATTAGAATATCAGCATGTAAAAAATTGTTCTTGTAGAAATGCTACCTGTTAAGAGGAACAAAAAGCAAGTGAATATTAACGATGTAATATACAGTCTAATCTCCACTAATGGCCACCTCTCCAAAATGGCCACCTCTCTACAACGGCCACTTGTTTTGCCCCAGTGGACAAATAATCCATTCATTGACTCTTGTGTAAACCTCTTTACGATGGCCACTTTCTTCTATCCCCAAGGTAGCTATTGCGGAAAGGTTCAACTGTGTTAATGTTACTCTCTAGATAGTATTATTCTTCTCGGATAATGACGATAAACCGTAGGCCCTGTCTCACCACCCTTGCATATATAAATTCTGTGGGATGTTAAAGAACCCACAGACTGTTTGTAAAGAGTAGGGGACATAGTCCCCAGTGTGTTGGTCTATCTCTCATGGGGGAAGGAACTGTTACGGGCCCACGGTAATTGGCGTCATGCTGTTGTGGTGACCCTGCCAATAATTGGTGAATCTAGTAAAATAAAGTTTTTAAGGAGTACAATGAACATTCTAAGTGTGCTAAAAACTTACTGTCATGTAATTGTACCTTATTTTTTCCATCTTAATTCGTTTTCATTAGTAGTATAACTGATAACTAATATTGTGAAGAGTAAAACCTGTTTTGTTGTGTTGTAGACTTTGTTGCAAAATAGAACAGAGACTGGGACAAAATGGAATTGATGATTTTAGAAATCACCCTTTCTTTGAGGGAATCGACTGGGACAACATCGGGGACAGTAAGTCTTTTGTACTTCTTTTTTTGCTTTATCATTTATTTATTGCTTCCACATTTTAGTAGCTCCATGATTATCATTGTTTACAGTGAAAATTTGTCTGTGTTTATGCTTCTGCAGAAAAACCCTAGTTAAGTTTTGATGGCAGTTTTATGAGATATTCTTTTAAAAGTTTCCATAACACTAAAGCTAAATTCTTGGATGAGCAACACATTATTGCATAATTGCATTATTACATTATATCCTTTATGTGTACGTGTATATCCAAGGGTATGCTGACCAGTTGAACATTTATTATTTGCTTTGGTAAACACAGTCTTTGTGTCAGATCATGCCTAATTGCTTAATTTTTTTTAATTCCATTTTTCAGCTGTCCCTCCATACATTCCGGAAGTCAGTAGTGCTTCTGATACGTCAAATTTTGATGTGGATATCGACGAATCTAGAGCAAATGTATGTACTAAACTTTTTAAAAAAAATGTTATTATTTAAAATGTAGATTTTAAAAGATATGATTATGTTTTTTTACAGGATGCAATGCGGCCATCTTCTGTGTCTCCATTCACTGGCCATCACTTACCATTTATAGGATTTTCTTTTACTGAAAATAGGTATGTTGGTGCAGCCCAGTTACTTGTTTTGTAGTGGTCGTGTAGACAGGATAACCAGGGTAGCAATTACCAAAGGTCTAAACTTTCTCGGTTTTTATTTAATATTATTTATGTAAGCGTTGAGTGGGTGACAAATATTTCATAAGGATTTTTTTTTCACTAAGTCATTTACCTGCTGTATGTATGACTGATATTGTGTCCTTTTGTTCCTTTAGTCGACTGTCTGATAAGGCACACTCTGTTGCTAAACAATCTGGGAACATCACACTAGAGCCTGTCGCATCAAACAATGGTAGAGCTTTGTTCATTCATGAACGTTTACATGTACTTAAGAAAGTAATCATAAGATGGAGTGATTCATAATGGTGATTGAACTGAATACAGTAATTAACCTAAAAAGACACCCATATAAACGCCTCTTATCTTATAAACGCCCCCTCTACACTATTAAAATGTACTAGATGCTCCTTTCTAATATTGAACGCCCCAATGAGAATTACTCCTAAATACCAGGGATTAGCAAAAAGGAGCAAAGTCATTCAATTCATTCAGTTGTTTGTTCAATGTCAAGTTCAAAGTAAAGATAGACTAATGATGGCAACACAATAACGCTGAGTGAAGATTCTGACGTCGATGTTGGGATTTGAAAAAGTAATATGTATCTTTAGATGTTTCAATAAATTGATGGAGTGAATATTCTGCTATTTTCAAACTCTCTTGATATTTTCTCAGGAAGCACACATGTAATGGTTTTGTTGAGCTTGTTACAGTTACGAGGATAAGTGTCTCTATTTTAAACAGCTCCTACAGTATCTATTAAACGCCCCTGCTTGGACCCCTAAAATTATAAAGATTCCTTGGGCATTTATAAGGTCATTTTTTCACGGTAGGCACAATTTGGTCTGGAGTATTATTTGTGATTTCAGACCAAATTACACAACACAACTCATCAGTATGATAAGTGTCCATGGCCATTGAGGTAGCGTTCAATAAGAAACAGTTTCAGCTGGACACATAAAATAATTTAATCTTTGTTGTATTTATTGGTTTATTCAGTCCCCAGCTCATTGTCTGTTGAAGCGTATGAGAGAAGAATTCAAAGACTCGAGAGGGAAAAATCAGAGCTGGCTCGAAAATTGACAGGTATTGTTGTGGGTGTGTTTATAAAAAGGCAAAGATTAAATATATGTATTTGTGATAAGAAATGTGGTTGTTGTCAAGTCCCTGTCGCTGCCTCCTGCCTCTCATGTTAGTTTTTGCAAAAGGGTTATGGACTGGTGATCTCTCCTGGCCACCAAAAGCATGACCCCTGCCTACTTTCATCAGAAACAGAGGAAAAACGAAAGCAAAAGGAATTCTCTGCCTACTGCGACAGAATTAGCTCGGTGGTTAGATCGCTTGACTGTAGAGCAGGAGATCGTGAGTTTGATTCCTGGGACTGGAACAATACTCAGGGTCTTAAAATAACTAAGATATGAGGGTACCTTTCTCTGCCAACGGCTAGCCCTTTGCGTGATCCCATCTCAAGTAGGAGCTAAAATAATACAGTCATTGACACTCAAATAAAGTGTCTTTTTCACTAACTGCGTCTACCTGGCAACTTGATACCTTGGTGACAGCCCTGTGTTGTATGAGTGAATGGCCTAGATGAGATACAGCTGTATCTAGATGCCTTCCACTGTAAACAAAAAATTCATATAATGATCTTTAGTTCTCAAACTCATTAATACTTCATTAAGAAAATACAAAGGAAATTAATGTTTAACACATTGTCTCCGGCAAGGATTTTAGTAAATTGACCATGTAACTTTAAAAAATCATATCTCAGCTGTTATTTCCAGTACCTTATAAAGCTATACCTCATTGGAAAGGGCAAAAATTAAACTTTCAGAAAAAAAATATTTCGGTCTCAGGAAACCCATAATATTCTGCAAAAAAAATTATAAACAAGCATATTTCTGTATAATTATTTTAAAAAATTTTTACGTGTAATTTTGCCAGGAAAGTTGTCTGTTTTGTGTAATACAGTACACACAATTTTTTTTCTTCAATATCTAAGCAAACAGCCTGAATATCGGTCGAAAATATAGAGCGACTAACAATTTTCTACAAATTTATTTTGTGACCGTATCGGATTATGCAAATGAGGTCAGAGCTAATTAGCATAGCGAAACTAGATACTTTAGCGTCACTTTGTGGCCCGATATTTACCTTCAAAAGATGCTTTATTTTTTAGTTTCTCAGCGAAATATCGAGTTAAAAACAGGCAAACATGAATTCACTGATATAAGCGATCAAAATAAGCAAGGCTTTGAAGGCAAAAAGCTCAGCGGGACGGAACTCACTGCATTTGAAGAGAATTTGTGCCAGACATTGCCGACTCGGGGAATTGAAGGCAAAGATTCTTACTGTTTTCTTTCCTCGATTTTCGCGTTTGTTTTGCTTGTTATCCTCCAAAATCCTTCAAAACAATCTGCTTGACTTGCATTTGATTGAAATTTGTCGATATAAGCTTTCATTCTACGCAAAAACATCCCAAATACTTCTCACTACGCACCGCCATTTTTCTACATTTTTGAAAAATCTTTGTGTGAAGCTCAAAACTCGCAGGGGGCTGGAACTAGGCACATAATTAGCTAAAGCTATTAACTTCCTGTGGGCCAAATTTGGAGGTAAGCGGAAGTAACGCGATTTTTTGCGATTTTTTTTTTCGTAGTCGATGCCGTGGCATCGACGGCCCTACTCGCCGGAGACAATGAATTAATGAGTGTTTGGAAATCGGATGAAACACTGCTTAGTATTTGCATCCTTAATTTCTCCTTCAAAAATGATTTTGTTTGAGAAGAAATATCAAACATTCGACACAGTGTTTCATCACCAGATGAAACACCTCGAAGTTCGTCAAAAATACTCCGCTGCGCGTCGTATTTTCAACTCTCTTCTCGGTGTTTCATCTGGTGATGAAACACTGCATCTCATGTTTGATATATTACTTCTATGACTGTTGCATTCACTATTGTAATTTACCCTTTGTTTAACTTTGCTATGATAGATTCCACTAAAGCATTACAAGATCAAGCACTGGCTGTTGATGGTCCAAAAGGTGATCAAGTGGATTCTATCGAATTGAAGAGGTTAAAAGATGATATGACATCAATGAAGAAGAAAATCATGGGTAAGTCAGTGTATTTTGAATTGCCTGAACCATAAGATTTATTATCAGATACAGAACATGTTTTGCTTCTTGTCATTGGCATAAATTTGTTGTAAAGTCTTTTGATTGATCGGTTGATTGATTGATTCATTCTTTCTCCCTTCATTCATTCATTCATTCATCTTTCCATCCATCCATCTGTCTGTGCATCCATCCATCCATCCATTTTTGCTGTTAAACAACCAAAAAATGAACAACATACAATATATTTATTATATTATTTATTTGATATTATTCTTCAGAGTATGAAGCTCAGTCTGCTGATCTAGAAAAGGAACTGCAAGATGCCTTAACTTCAAGAAAAGACCTGGAATCCACCAATGAAGGCAAGTTCTCAGGATTGTTGAATAAGGGCTGGTATTCAGCCAAAACTGCCGGCTAGTTAGCCTTGCTCACCTGGCTTCTTTCCTCTCCCTTTACCATAATTGCTACCAAAAACTAAGGACCATCAAATGACATTGAATGCATATTTAAAAGGTTTAGATCTGTGAAACGTTCAAACCATGCAATGTCATGAAACATCTGGGACACATCGACTGCATCATTCCCAGTCTTCGTTGCTTTGACGAAACAACATGGCATCTGCATTGGAAAATACCTCTTGAAAACCCCTGGAAACGCCATTTCCGAGACTTTAAATTTCCAATTGTCCCTAGATGCCTCGGCCCTCAAGAACTTGTGCCTTTGGTGCAAGTTCTAAAGCCACCTGCTACTTAAAAACTTTTTGACATCCCAGAGTAATATAAGCACACAGAAGAAACAAAAGTGCAAAAGAGTTTGTTTTTTGGTTTGTTTGTTTGTTTGTTTTTTGCTCAGTATTCCACTGTTATCTTTGTAGAAATGAGTGCAAAGATGCGATCTCTGGACAGAGAAGTCAGAGGATTGAGGATGGAAAAAGAAGACATTGAAAGAGTTAGAGTTGATTTCATTTGTTTTGTTTTATTTTTTCTCCAATCAAAATACTGTATTTGAACAGTCAACAATTTGTTTTTTTTTACTGTAACATTGACAGTGTCCATTCTCAGTGAAGTTTTTTGGAAAATAGCTCACATAAGAAAGAGAGAGACACTTATTGTGTTATCATAGAGTCCTAAAGTGTGATGCCATTAAAAAAGAATTAAATTTGGGAAGTTATTGGATTTTTCAGGGTATTATGAAGAAACAACAACTGAAAGGCCTACATGTACTTGCTTAAAATTAGCATTCCAGGGCAAATTGTCTCCAATGACTCCATACAAATCCTTCTAAATTTGACTGTCACTCAGTTCATAACATTAAAAACAGGGTCAAATTTAGGAGGATTGTATTGAGTCATCAGAGCAAAATGGGACTAGCTTCTACTATTGTTCTTATTTCTTGTTTATTTAAGGTTCTTCAAGAGGCAAATGAGAAAATCACCACACAGCAAAAAGAACTGAAAGAAGCCCACAGTGCAAGAAAACTTGCGATGGCTGAGTTTAGTGAATTAAATGACAAGCTAGCTGACATTCGGTCTGCCAAGACCAAGGTGTCAAGAATGCTGCGAGAAAAAGAAGAAGAAATGGGTATTCTTTCACATTCCCATCCATTCACGATATTCCCTTTCATTTTTATTTTGATCTTTTGTAATATGTAACGTTAATAATTGTTGTCTAACTCTCTCTAAACAGAATCCACATTACAGAAGCTTGATGGCTTGAGGCAGGAAGTACGAAATGCTGATAGAAAGAAAAGAGAGGCGAGTTTCTTTTCTGTTGGCCGTGGTAGTATTCAAACTAAATAATAGTTTTAGCACAGTAGCATCTTTGGTCCTGATTGACAGTGCAATATTCTGATTATTCATAATCATGTTTGAAGAGATGTGCTATTATTTGCTTATTTACATCCTGAGTTTTCAATAAAAATTGAATTAGTGAGCAGGTTTCAATTGGGTAACTGACTATATCAACAAGAGGCCATTAGTCCCCTGAAGTAAATTATAGCATTCACATGACTAAAGCATTAAATGTAAAACCAGTGGGCCTTTATGAAAGCACATCATAAGTACATTTTCTTTCAGATTTTTTGATATATTTTTTGTTTATAATGTTATTCAAACTAGACGCTTCTTTTTTCCTGGAAAAAAGTAGCCGACTTCTATAAGCAAAGTAGCTGACGAAGCCATCTGTGATTATTGAAACCCCTGTACATGCAATGTACAGTTCACATTTTATCACCAGGAAGGGGGCCATAGCTCACAACTTTTTATTAACATTCTAATAACGCTTTCATGTACATCAGATGAAGTCAATTTTTTGTTTTTTCTCTTTTATGTTTAGATTGCTTCTCAAGTGGAGGAAATGTCTGCAGAAGCAAACAAGGAAAGAAAGCTTAGAGCTAGAAGTGACCAGGTACATTGGACCTCCTTTGTCTTGAGTTTGAAAATAGATATTCTTGGAATGAGAGAAAAGAAATGGCTGTCATCGAAGGAAGTGCTATCAGTCTACAATATATATTTTGTTTGTTGTTTGTGAACACAATTGATTATTTCCTACTTCTCTGCTTAATGCTGTTGGCTATTTTTTCTTCTTAGTATGCAAAGCAGCTTGAAGAAGAAATCGAGTACCTGAAGGTAATATCAAAACTTTAAAACAACTTCTAAGATAAACTTTTCAGTTGATCTTAAGATATCAAAAGTATTAAAGGCAATTACAGGAAGATCCCAAATGTCATTTCCATCAGCTTCAAGTTGTCTTTCCTTTCCATCTGAGTAGCTCTGCATAACTAAGCTTTGATGAAGAGTCGGGAGTATAATGGGCAGCCCTTCAGCTCAGTCTTAGATTTGTTGCCGAGGTGATCTGATGGATATTTTGATGTGCTGACCTTTTACCTCTTTGCTGCTTGCAAGTAACCTCCCCTCCCCACCATAACCCCCTCGCCTCTCCCACCACCACCACAACTAAAATGGTGTCAGTGAAATGCGCTTAAACGATGAAAGTAGTTTTAAATGTATTTTTGCTTTTGTTTTTTGACTCAGGCTAAACAAAGAAGTTTAGGGAGACCCTTTCCTAGCGATACCACAGCAGAAGACCAACAACAAGAAATTTCCAGGTGTGTTTTTAATTTTACCCTGCTTTTAGTTACATCTTATAGTGCTACAGCTGCATACATGAGTTATAATTGCAGATTCAAAACACTTGCTTGACTCCAACTGCATTTGTTTGCAGGCTTAAAGCTGAAATTGAAAAACTTAAGTTAGAGTATGAGGAATCTACAACACAAGAGCAGCAAAAGCACTCAAATGAAGTCAAGGTGAGTTGTTGAACATTAAAAAAATGATCATTACTGCTTTATGTTTATAATTTATTGCTCGTTAAGTGTGGTATTAAATATCAAATACATCATCTCCTATTACAGGAACTTACTGAAAAGCTTCTTGATGTTGAGTCGGGCAGGATGTCCTTGAAAAATGAGGTAATTGTTTTGTTCATTACATTTCATGGTTGTGTAAATACACTGTACCATAAATACTAATATATGTAGTTGTTTATTTTTTAATGATCAATGGCATGCCTAGTTGCTCCAGTCAGAGTTTCGCAGTAGTTAAGTAACCCTTGTAGAATCAGACAATAATATGTAGAATCTATGCAAATGCTATGTCACAAAGCTATGTAAAACCTGTGTTAACCCTTTAAGCCCCAATATCCACCTACAAATTCTCCAAACTGATCTCCATACATTTCCTTCATGAATGAGTTGAGAGAATTTTATAAAAGATCAAAGCATTTTCTCTTTAGTGATCATTTTGTTAATTCTCATAACCTAATCTCTTGACATTGTATGAATATTGTTAGGAGAAAATTGATGTTGGTCACTATTGGGACTTAACGGGTTAATGAGTCATACATTGCTTTAACCAGATCCTATGTTGTTTCTATGCCACTACTATTTTTTTGTATTGAAAATGCTATGTTTTTTCTAGTCAAACAAACCTACTTAAAAGCTATGCAGTTTTTAAAAATAAGAATAAAGGAAGGAATTCATGACATAGTTTCAACATAGCCTATACATACAATTTACTTAGCTTTTGGAAAAAGATTTTAGACCTCAAAGTCAACCTTGTAGAAAAATCACGATATGAGTGACATAGGAAAAAATATGTTTATGGAAAAGCTATGTAGCCTTTATGCATGATAAAACTAAATCAAAATGTCACAGTAAAAACATAGGCTGCAAATATGTTTCATTCACATAGCATAGAATATACATAGCACTGTGTAAAAGCTAAGAATATTGTTGGGAATAAAAGTGAACATTGAGATGCTATGTAAAAGCTATTTTACTTTGATGCTCAGTGATTACATAGGATGCAAATTGAAAGGAAAAGCAGAACTTTCTATTGCATAGTAAATACATAGCTATGTCTAGACTATGAAAAGATTTTGAATAGTATTTGCATAGGTATTAAAAAGCTATGTACTTTTCAAATAGCCTAAACATAGTTTCAACATAGATTTGTCATACTTTGGACTATGTTATATGGTATGTTACATAGGTACTACATAGGTAGTAGTGCACATAACATAGCTGAAACATAGTCCAACATATTAAATCAATAGCATGAGCACAGGTTTTGCATATGTCTGGTTCTGCAATGGTAAGGAAATATTAAAAAGCTCCTGAAAAGTTGATGAAATAGCACAAAAAGACTTTTCTGGTTTGCTTATGTCCAATTTATTTTACAGGTAGCAGCATTAACAGCAAGAGTAAATGAAGCAAGAATGGACAGGTAAACATTTCTCAAATATGATTAATATAACACTTTGTCAATAGAGAAAAAAAGAAGGAAAAATAAGAATAACACACTGTGGAAGTTCTGCTGAAAATGTTTTTAGTATCATCATGTTACAATCTTATCCAGATATCTTAAGTTAGATCTGCGATTCTTGTCACAGAAATGATGTAACTTAATTTTTCATGTCATTCTCCATCTTGGAATAATAATTTTTTTGGTTATAGCCATCGAGAACACCAGGAAACAGTTGAAGAACTGAAGAGGAAGAGTGAGCGAAAAATATCTCTTCTTGAAGAAGAAAATAAGAAGCTCCAAGCTGACAATGATAAGGTAAGTACCCTGGCAAAGCTGTTGATTTCGCTGACCTGTATGTGGTTTATTCACGGGATGAAAAAATTTTTTTGCAGAAATTTGCTCCTTGCAAGTATGTCACAAAAATGTAAAATATTGGGCAAAGGTGGTAAATGCCACATTTGTATACCAAAAAACATGAGTTGTAAATATGATAAAGAGGCAAATGTGGCATTTACCATGTTTGCCCCAGATTTACTTCTCAGTTGTCATAAATTTGCAGCATATTTGCCAAGAGCAAATTAGTGCAAATTCATTTTTTCTTCCAGCGATTGATTCCTTGGAAGTAAGTTTTATTGAACAGATTAATGTCTTGAACCTACTAAGTATTGTTGGTTCATCAGTAGCCCTTAGAGAGTACAGTTGTAATAAACCAATAGTTTGTTGCTCAAATTAGTATTATAAAGAATGATGAGAACACTGTGGAGAAAAAATCTTTACAATCCCATATCAATATTGTGTACTTGCTATATTGGCCATTTTTTACCCCGCAGTTATACTGAAATGTGATTATTGATCTGCAGATGACAGAGAGTTTAGATCGAACCATTGCTTCTCATCGAAAACTTGAGGAAGATATGAGGGACAGTAATGAAAAAAAAGATGCTGTAGCTCATTGGGAAGCACAAATTGCTGAAATTATTCAATGGTATGGTTTCTTTAGTCTAAATTGATTTGGATTATAAATTTTATGGTACTTTTAAGCCTCCATGCTGATCTTGATCACAGGAGGAAAAAGGATGGTGAAGTCTAATGGTAAGAAGGCTCGTTTCCCTCTAATGTTGCCCTGGATTTGAATCCTAGAGGCAGTGATTATGTTGCAAATGGTTATGGTGAGTCCTGGGACTCATCTTGTGAAAAATCGTGAGTCCCAGTCCAGAACCATTGGGTTCCAGTTCAATAAACAAAAGAGCCCTAAATTAAAAATGCTTGGTTCTTTATGTGACCAGACAGTTAATCTGAAGTCAGACTTCAAAACTCTTTGTACAGTTACTAAAATTATAAATATACTCCATCTATTGTAAAGCACAACAAAGACTAAAAGAAATATGCGTCATTAACCTTTTAAGTCCCAATAGTGACCAACAACAATTTTCTCCTAACGATGTCCATACATTGTCAAGAGATATAGTTACGAGAATTAATAAAATGATCACTAAAGAGAAAATGCCTTGATCCTTTATCAAATTCTCTCAATGTATGGAGATTAGTTTGGAGAATTTGCATGTGGATATTGGGGCTTAAAGGGTTAAACAACAGCCACAGAAATCACATGAACAGGCTGACAAAAACATCTTAATATCGATCAAACGATCAATCTTTGCATCCTACGGCATGCATGCATGAATTTTTTGGTGCCATTGGGGATTTTTATTTACAGGGTTGTCATTAAGAGCCGGGGGCCGGGGATTTTCCCCGGCTACTATGAGTGTGGTCCCCGGCTACTTTTATTGGAAAATAGAAGAAAAATAGAACCAAAAGAAATCCCTAGCCGTTTGATTCCCCGCCCACTTGTTGTTTTTACCCGGCAACTTGAAAACTTAGTGACAACCCTGATTTATCAGGGACGCAGGATGCAGAGTTAACAAAATCACTGGAGAGGTGACACCCTTGTGGGTTGATCTTGTTTTTGGTCTTATTCCCTGCTTCAGATGTTTTTTTCCCAGGTACTGGTTTCCCCCTCCCCTTTTCAAAGACACATTTTCAAACTCCAATTTGGATCTGGAAATGGCAGACAAAGAATCACTGTGGGTGTGCTACATCTTAATCATTAAAACTCTTATATCAAAAGTGAGATTCTCATTTACTGCCCCCATACGTTTTCAATAGAAGTAGTAGGGAGAATTTGTTGACATATCAATTAGAATCATCTTCCCTGATCTTGACCTCAATTCTCATGACCACTGTGTTTTCTAAAGCATTGATATTATAAGGAGATAATTATTTCATGTTGATCACCTGTATTTTTAAATATTTTATTTAGGGTGAGTGACGAAAAGGAAGCAAGAGGCTATCTCCAGGCATTAGCAAGTAAGATGACTGAGGAATTGGAGGGACTTAAGTCTTCTGGATATGCAACAATACCAAGGGTGGGTAGAAGTGTAACTAATATACCGTAAAATTCCAAAAATAAGCCCTGGGGCTTATATTTTTCAAAGGCCCTATTTGAGGGGCTCATTTTTGGAGGGGCTTATATTCGGAGGGGCTTATCTATGCAGGGAAATTTGCGTTTCAAAACCGATTGGGCTAGCTTATAGCTAGAAGTAAATTTACCGTTTTTGCTTTGTTTTACTTAGTATTTAAGGGCAATTTTCCAAGTACAAGCCCCCGGGGGGCTTATATTTGGAGAGGCAATTTAACGGAGGGTTTTTGGCATTACCACTTTGGAGGGCTTATATTTGGAGGGGCTTATACGTGGAGGGGCTTATTTTCGGAATTTTACGGTATCAAGCATGAGATGCCGTGTTTCATCACCAGATGATACGCTGAGAAGAGAGTTAAAAATATGACATGCAGCAGAGTATTTTTGAAGAACTTTTAGGTGTTTCATCTGGTGATTAAACACTCTGTCAAATGCTTCAAACAAAATAATTTTTGAAGGAGAAGTTAAGGATGCAATCATCTGATTTCTAAACACTCATCAAACATTAATTTTCTTTTGTATTTTTTTCAATTATTAATGAATTATTAATGAGTTTTTGAATGATAAGTCACCTTTGAGATAATTGCTTAGTGTATGGGTGGGGCCAGGGAGTACAGACCAGTCTAAAAGGCAGTCTCTTTAATAAATCAATGAACACATGTAGGCTGTGAGATGGGAAGAAAATGTTAAGTGATTTGCTAAAATGCATGTAGGGTAATACAGAAACTAATACATAAAGAAATACTTTGACAGGTGAGATGTGCATCTCACAAACTCACTTGTTTTTTAATAGACAATGATGTTAATTATTAACATTTTCCTTGCATGATCAGTGATCGGTTAAGAATAATGTGTGATGTTTGTTCTTGATTGTCAATACTTACTGGGCTCATGCTAATGTTCATTTCATAGGGTGAGAAGAATCAGTGGCAGATGAGAAGATCACAGAAGATGGATAAACAGGAAATTTTGCAACTTCAGGCTAATCTGCAGGCTGAAATCCAAGCGAAACAACTCATGGCTGAGGAGATGAACAAGATCAAAGCTGCAAACGTGGCAAATGAGAGGTAAAAGCAGGCATTACTGTTAGACTTTTCACATCAAATTGCATTGTTTCAAAACTCAAGGAAAATCATAAACTTTGAAATGTAAAATGCTGAGAAGTTAAGTAGCCTGTGAAAATAATGGCAGAGAGGTTTAATTTTAATTGTGTAGTCACACTATAGGATTTCTTTCACAGACTCAAAAGGTAGAGATGCCTTGTAGAGCATAATAACAGTACCATAGGAAAGAACTACTCAGTAGCTTTCATTTGAACGGTAACACCAAAGGATTTCATCCTGAGACTCAAAAGGTAGAACTGCCTTGTACAGCATACATTGTAATAAACATTACCACAGGAAAGAACTGCTCAAAAGCTTTAATTTGAATGGTCACACAACAGGATTTCATCCTCAGATTCAACAATTAGAACAACCTTAAACAACATAATTGACCGTACCACTGGAAAGTACTGCTCAATAGCTTTCATTTGAATGGTCCAACCCGTAGGATTTCATCTTCAGAAGAATCATGTACAAGGATGTGAACGCTACCTTTTTATCTTTCCTAATGTTTTTATCATTTTCATTTCAGAAAACTTGGTGAATCAGAAGCACAGTGTGAAACTTTACAGGAAGAAGTCAAGCAACTCAAGGCAGAAATTGAACAGTGGAGACTTGGCGGCAAGACAACAAGTATGTTTAGGATATACATGCATTTTGTATACTTTCGAGCATAATAAACTTGAATGACTGTTGAATCGCCAAAAAGGCTTTTGACACAGATAACAGCTCTTCCAACAAGAAACCTTTGACAGTGCCTCTAAGAATTTTGATTCACCTTGTGCGTGTGGAAGATTATTTAGAATAAATGTTTAAATTTTAGGCTATGGGAATAAATATTTCATTATTAATAATTTATGTTATTCTGTGACTGATGAGTGTGGGAAATTTACCAGTTATTCCCTTCAGACATTGTAGGGTGTAATCCAGTTGGATGGTACTTTTGTATCAGATGATATAGTTACAATTTTGTATTCCAGCTGGATTCCCATTCCTGTACGTGAAGGAACCCTCAAGAGATTCACGATTGGAGGGGCTTGCTGAGGTATGAAACTACATGTAGTTGGTCCAAAAGTTTCTTCCTTTGAACTTTGCAGGGATGGCATTTTTTAGCATTTTTGTTAGCAACCTTTTCACACTCTGCATAGAAATTGTGAACGATCTCTTGATTAAATTTATTTATCACCCTTAAGCCAAAGAAGTAGAAGTGAAGCTTCCAAAGCTCATGTACCAATTTTCTGGGAGTAAATTATAAATGTACCTGTTTTAATGTGTTTTATTGGCGTCTTTACCATTCTCTCTTACACAATCTGACAGTTTAAACAACACAGTCTGTTCTAGCATGGGAAGACAGGCGCATCTCATTGTTCCCTGTTTGTGGGACATTAATTTTATGAGAGAGACCCATGAAATGACAGGGAGCATTAACCCTTAAGCCCCAATATCCACATGCAAATTCCCCCAACTGATCTCTATACATTTCCTTTGAGAATAAGTTGAGAGAATTAGATAAAAGATCAAAGCATTTTGTCTTTGGTGGTCATTAATTTTATTAATTCTCATAACTTTATCTATGGACAGTGTATGGATATTGTTAGGAGAAAATTGACGTTGGTCACCATGGGCACTTAAAGGGTTAAGAGGCGACTGTACTTGCAGGCAAAGCCTCTTCCGAATTGATTTGAACTGAAATGACAACACCAACTGTCACCAATTGTATTATACAAGATGCTGTCTACAAGTTGTATTAAACATGTTGTGTTCTATCGCTTACACAATATCTTTTTTTTTCCATGCTACAGGAAACAGAAAGTCAGCTTAGTGATGATGGAAGACCCATTGCTACTGTGGCTCCTTCAACGTCTCCCGATGTGAGTAACTTCCTGAAACATTGCGGAATCATCCAAAAAGGGGCAAGGGTGTTGGAAATGTGTAGACTTGACACACTGTATGACCACCTAATTCCTTTTTCCCGCTGGAATAGAAGAGCTAGTAAAATCATTATGTCTATTGAAATGCAAGATTTACAGTAGAACTGTGCTAAATCAAACTTTGAAGGGAAACAAAAAACAGTTTGAGTTAGCAGAGAACTTGAGTTATCGGGGTAACTTTCAGTGAAATTTTGAGCAAGGGAAAGAGAACTTAGTACGAGTTAACAGGGAAGTTGAGTTATCCGCATTCGAGTTATTGAGGTTCTACCGTGGCACTTGTGCTGCAGTTTTGAATAGTTTTATTTTTTTCTTTCAGACTTTTTCGGTCAGGTCGTCTTCCATCTCATCAACTTCATCCATGGCTCCCCCACAGGTGAATAATATAAAAATTTAAAAATTGTAGTAAAAGTCATTTACTTTTGCTGTTTTATTTCATATCTCGCTTTAGTAAAATCCAACTAGTGGTCTATTATCAATGCTGCATTCTGATTGGTTGAGCTACTACTAGGCTATATGTTATAGCCCACTAGTAGCGAAAAGCGCAGGCTTTTTGGCAGCAAAAAAGGATTAAAGTCTAGCTTTAACTAGCTAAAATTTTTTTATTCTTGTTATTTTTGACCAACTAGTTGGATTTTACTAAAACAATTATTCCTCTCTCCCTCATGACCTCTGAGTCAAGCCCATTCGGGCTTAATAATAATTATTGGTTTCGTTTTTGAACTAAATCGTTTTCCCACCTGTACTGACAGAGGCAATGCTCCCTTTATCCAACAGCCTCGAGTGCACAAGTTCTCTGTTAGGACATTTACTACACCAACAAAATGCAACCAATGTACATCGCTCATGGTTGGTTTGGTTAGGCAAGGCTCTATATGTGAAGGTAAGGAAAAAACCTGTATATTGGAGTGTTAGTAGACTATCAAATATCTTGCAAGATAGAAGTTGAATAAAATTGAACATTTGGAGGTTATAGCAGTTTAGTGTGACAATGTCTAGTGAAGGCTGCTCATGGGGTGGCCATGACTACCTCCTTCCTCATGTAACAGCACAACCTTGTAGGAAACAGAACTCAAGCTCATCTATTGATGATGAGTTTAATTCGTCATTTAAGTTGGTGTCTGAGTTTAAAGAGTATTCATCTTGGAGCTTTAGGACAGTGGGCCATGGGAGATGTCGGCCTCTTACTCCTTTTATTAATATTTAGGTTTTCAGCAGAGGTGTAATGGCCATTGTGTGGTCATTGCTTCATTAATTCAGCTGTCTTTGTTTTGTTCTGTTTTTTCCAGTCTGTCAATATGCATGCCATGTGTCATGCACTGATCAAGCGCCGCCCATCTGTCCTGTGCCACCCAGTAGAAGACCACTTGGGATTGATCCTGACAGCGGAATTGGAACCGCCATGGAGGGAATTGTTAAGGTGAATAAAACTTATTGTCACAGTTTCTAATAGCACTTCCACAGAACATTAAATTTTGTACTTTTTTCCTTATTTTTCTTAATAGTTACAGAAGCAAATTTTATTCTCTCAAATTTCTTTAGATTCCCAAACCTGGTGGTATCAAGAAGGGTTGGCTTCGACAATTCGCTGTCATCTGTGATTTCAAATTATTTCTCTTTGATGTCACTGGTGACAAACCTCCACAAATTTCTCAATCAGCAACGCAAGTTATTGATATGAGGTAGGGGTCAGCTTGTCTGCTGGTGTATTTTTTAGATAAATAACGTTTGCATAAGTTACACAAATCACCAGGTCAAAACCTGTTTTTTTTTTTACATAGAGATGAGGAGTTTTCAGTTAGTGGTGTGCTTGCGGCAGATGTTATACATGCGAATAGAAAAGAGTTACGTTGCATTTTTAGGGTAAGTTTTTAGTTTTACCCCTCTGCAAACTTTCCTTTGCACCTGTAATAGCGCGACAAAGATTGATCCACCTATTACAATACAGTGAAGAATGCTTTTTTTGTGCCGCAGGTCACAGCATCTCAGATGAACCCACCTGGAGAATCACTAACACAGCTAATACTAACAGACAGTGAAAATGACCGTGTCAGATGGGTGAGCGCTCTGCAAGAGCTACACAAAGTTCTTAAGAAGAACCAAGAATTATCTAAGATGGTAAGTTGGGGCATACAATAATTCAGCTTAATAAACAATAAAACCGCAGTACTGTAGTTTGCTAAGTATTTTTCATTCCTATAAGGGACTTGTCAGAAATTAGCGGGGACAGCAATGGGGAGGGGTGAGAGGGTGGGTGGGAATTTTAAATTTGGGTTCGGAAATGAGGTGACCCATGCGTGCAATGGGAGTGAAATTTGCTAACCCTCCCCTTGACCGTAACCTAAAATATCATGACCCTCCCCCTCTTGTATAAATAATAAAATCTAGTTCTTGCATACACTAGGGTGAGTCAGTATTATGAAAGCTCAAAATGTATTTCTAATCTGTTCTTTGCAATGCCATATACATACATTTTAGATGACAGCATTAAGAGTCCGACTCTGATTCTGACAGCTGATCACTCAACTCTCCTATTTCTCCCAAGTTTTTTTTTACAAATAAAGAACTTCTTTTTTCTTCTGTGGGTGAACCTCTACATGATCACGGACACATATTTGCATGACCCTCCCCCTTTTAATGGCCCATTTTTCATGACCCCTCCCTTTTCTACAGTCTCAAAAAGTTGTGATCCTCCCCTCTGTTTCCACCCCCTGCTAATTTCTGACAAGTCCCTTACTTCCAGATACTTGGATCAACCTTATACAGCATAAGGAATAGTACCACAGAAATGCTCTGCCCTACAGCGTTTTGTCCATATTTTCTCTCAATCATTTTCAATATTTTGTTTCCAGCAAGTTTACCAAGCAAAGGAGGTCATTCCTTCAGAATCGAATCCTCAGATAAAGCAGGCTCTTTGTGCAACGATTATTGACACAGACAGAGTATGTCTAGGAACTGAGGACGGATTGTTCTGCTTTGAACTCATGAAAGAAAGTAAGTTTACACTCTTTCTAGCTTAGAACTTATCAGAACTTATTGAATTTGATTGGGTTAATTTTATTTGATCATTATCCTTTTTAGATGTTACGCGCATAGGCGATAACAAGAAAGTATCACAAATAGAAATGTTACCAGATGAACAACTACTTGTCCTTATATCAGGTAAGGTGCACAAGCAAGTAAGGCGTTGGCACTCATTTTTCTTAACATTGTATGACAAGCGGGTTATGTAGTTGACAGACGTCCTTAAATCTTCTGCGCTGGTGGATAACATTACCTTGCATTCAAAGCAGAAAGGCGTAAAAGCCCTTGCAAAGTGGAATCAATTTTAACCATCTTGGCCAAAATTGATTTATTTTGCCATCAGTGAGTAACTTAACCAGTTCAGCCTTAAGGAGTTTTATTCCAGCACCTAAATTCTCTCTGTTTCTTTATCATGCTGCTTATATTAAAGTATCCACTTATGGAGATTGTTCTGACATAATTAGAAAGTTTGTGTTCTTCAGCTTTTTTTTCTAGTAGAGTTGCTCTTATGCACACTTCTCCTACTTTCAAATTTCAGGGAGAAATCGCCAAATAAGACTATATCCATTGTCAGCTGTTGACGGCCATGACACAGAACCTATAAAAATTCCCGAAGCTAAAAACTGTCTAATGTTTGCCACTGGCTCTCACGACAACAGTGCGAGCTGTTTGTGTGTAGTGTTGAAGCGTCAAATAATTGTCTACGAATTCAACCGGTCAAAGCAGAGACATCTTAAATTCAAGGTAACTTTTTTTTCACATTTTTCTTGTAATATCAGTACTAAAAGACAGGTACTTGAATTTGTGGCTGCACAATTTGGGTATATAGGATCATTCAAATGAAACCTAGCTTGTGCAGCGTGGCATTACTTTCTCAGTATTCTAATTCTTTATTAGTACAGGTAATAGCATGATTTGAAGTGATATTTGGCATCAATACCACGAGTGATATTTCAAAATTATTATACGTAAATATCACGAGTGGTGTTTATGCCAAATATCACCTACAAATCATGCTATTAATTGTTTATACTATTACCCGCAGATGGTCTGTAATTTTCACATTTAGGTATTTCAAATTAAGCTAAAATACCACTGCTCTAAGCCAAGTAAATTGCAGAAATTTCTCATGTAGTAGTATAATGTCCACAATTCTTTGATCCTCTGCCCCTTGTATTCGATAGATAGACAATAGACTATCAAATACCCATAAGTTTTTTTTTTCACTTCTTGTACCCTAATGAAAGTTTGTTATAATCGTACAGTCTCTATGATAGACAGGTAGATTTACAATTACATTTTCTATATTACCCATCTATCGCTTAGTTTCCCTTCTGCTCTAGTTGTCATTGAAGGGAATACCTCCCCCCCCCTCCCCACCCTAGGGTACTTACCTTAGGTTCAAGGAAAAAAATCAGGACATGTAAAGTGATTTTTTTACTGGATTTGACACAAACGTTCGCTATTTTTGCCTAGGAAATGCCTGTGACCTTCAATGTTCAGTGGCTCGGTGTCTCTTTTGGCAAACTCCTTGTAGGATCTGGATCTGCTTTCTATATTTTCAGTCTGACTGGAGAAGGAAGACCTCAGAGTAAGCTTTTACTGATTGTAACGTTTAGTCTCTTTCAGCGTATCGAATAATAACGGTGGTAGAGTATATTGATCAAAACAAAGAACTTCGCTAGTGGATATAATATTTACCCATTCGTAGTGTTAGGCTCTCGGTAGAACTACGAATGACGTGCGTTCATTCTGTGGGGATTTCTAACACCTAGTTTTAAGCTTAAGATTGATATTTTCAAAAAGAAAACCTCTCGTTTTGCAATAGCCCTTTAGGGAGTGTAAAATCTCAACTGCACTGCTGTTTATACAATTTCAGTGTTCTTCCATTGCTTTAGAGTTAACCGTATTTGCTCTCTTTGTTAAGAACTGGTGAATTCAGATGACCCTACTCTCAATTTCATCACCAACAATTCACTGGACGCTCTACTTGCTGTGGAAATCGAACCTCAAAAAGAGTTTCTATTATGTTTCAATTGTAAGTTCAAGTTGTTGTTGCTGTTCACTTTAATAGAGGCCTTTAGATTCCATGACGAGGACGCCTACTAGTACGAGATTTGACTTAAAGTCTTTTCGCGTTTTCTCAAAACATAGACTCCCTGGAAAGCTTTATTTTACCATTTTTCGCTAGACAAGTTAGCACTGTTGCTTTTAGTGAAGTTGGTTACACCCTCTTCCGATCGCAAAATGATAAAACTTCTAACATTTGATAACTTGTTTCCGCCACTTCGACATTCTAGTTAAAACTCGTAGTAGAGTGACGACAGCTACCACATTTTCCCGCCAAAATGACGCTGGTTCACGCGCGTGCACTACTTAGTATTGAGTAAATCTCGGTCTCGTAGTCATACTCGTCTTAGGAACTAAAGGTCTCTAATTTGTCATTAGGGAGCCACTCTAAGTAAGTTATCATGTTAGTAGTGTAGTGGACACCGAATTCGCCACTTTTGAAACGAGATGGAACTGGAGCCGAAATGCGTCTCGCAATTGTTTGTGGGATCGTGTCTGGAGACGCGCCGGTCAGTTATTGTCCGATCCTTTCCCCTTTCTCTGTTAACAGTTCTAGAAGTAATATACTTTCATAAAACACTGAGAAGAGAGTTGAAAGTACGACGCGCAGCGGAGTATAATTATTTCACGAACTTCGAGGTGTTTCATCTGGTTTCATCTGGTGATGAAACACTGTGTCGAATGCTTAATATTAATTCTCAAACAAAATGATTGTAGTAGGAGAAATTGAATGAGCAGTTTTTTAATCTGATTTCCAAACACTCATAAGTCATCAATTTCCTTTGTATTTTCTTTATGAGTAATTAATAACTTTGAGAAGTCTTTGCGAGAGTTAACCTCTCTTTTCTAACTTGGCGAAATGTACCTCCCAAGGAAGATCCTCATTCGATTGCCGGTGACTTGAGATAAACGAGAATAACGTTACATGCTTTTGTCTTGGTCCCTGAAAAAAGAGAATTCCCTCCACGTACTGTACTTCTTTAAAGTTTATGCTACTATGATTTGTATTGTTTTTAGTACTTGGTATCTTTGTCGAGGCCAGTGGATATCGCTCGAGACGTTATGAATTAATGTGGCCTTCCCCACCTACGAATATTGGTAAGCATTTTTTGTTGTTTTGCTCGTTGTTTTTGTGTATCTTCTCAGGCAATACAGTTTAAAAATTCAAACGGTTGTTACTACCAGTATCTAGTGATCTTGTCGTGAAAAAAATGCTTGTTAGAGTACTTAATGAGAATGGTTGAATTTATCGTATCTTGCTCTATTTTGCCTTAGGAGTGTAGTTCCCATTACAATATTTACTTAAATGGAATTTCTTGTTATTTGCAGCTTATTCTCATCCTTATGTGATATCCTTCAGTGAGAGAGCTATTGATGTGTTCGATTCTGGCTCTGCGGAATGGCTTCAGACTATCCCCCTTAAAAAGGTACATGAATGTAAAAGTTCTTCAAACAAAATGAATGGAACGTTACTAATGGAGTATTATTGTAATAAACCTTTAGAAGTATAGCTCTTATTAAACGAACCGGAAGAGTAGACCTCCCGTGAGCTCAGAACATACTTTATACCCATTGTGAATATTTGAAACAATGATGCGCGTTGGCTGTGTAAAAACATAAACTGTAATAAATATAATCCTTTTATGTTCTTTTTTCTCTTTATTTCAGTGCCATGCCTTGATCAGCGATGGCTCTCTTGCTTTGTGTACGGCCTTGGAACAGTTCAATTTAGTTTACCTTAAAAATAAATTATACGAAGGTAAGTTACCTCATTGGTTGCATCTCAAATGGACAGCTGACTGGCTCTTGCTGTGGTGGGTTGAGATGGGATGATTACGTGAAGTCAGTTGTGCAGTTGTAACTGCCTCCTAAGGGTGCGGCTTTTTACCGCTATGGTCCCTCCCCTCGCCCCACCCTGATCAAGGACGTTTGGTCGAGGTCAGACATGATCCACCCGGACTTCAACATTGTTTTTTTTTGGAGGGGGGGGCTGGGGGGGAGTGTTTGTTGTTGTCAGTGCTTTCAAGAGCTTTATCTTGAAACTAGACATGGTAACGTCCAGTTTTCGTAACATTTTTGTTCATGATTGTAGGTAGAGCTGACAGCACGTGTAAGGGCCTCCAGAACTATTGTGATCACCCATATTTGCTTGTGAAAACTCGCACACTATACACGTTCTTCAACGCGAGAGAGGATGATTATTAATCCCGAAACGATTCTGTTTTCTCGTAGAGGAAGAGTTGATTATTCCTGATCCAAACAAAGGAAAGAAAGCAATTGCTGCCATGTTAAGATTGAAAAGCAAAAGAAGGTCTGCAAGCTGTTTTGTTTTCGTGTTGATTTGTTCCGTCCTTAGTTTAACTGCCTCTCATGCTATATGTTGCCTTTATATTCCGTCAACAGTAGTACCTACCGGTTCGGTTTCAAGACAAAGGAAGGTGGCCTGGCAGACTTGGACGCAGATATTCGCTCTAAGCTCATCTCGGGTCCAACTAACTTCAACCATATCTCGCATATGGGGCCTGGTGATGGATTTCAAATCATCAAAGACTTGCCAACGGTAGGTTGGGTTTAGATTCATTGACAATTCTCTGGTTCTCTCAGTTTGTCCATTGTGAAAAGCAATCCTGCCGTTCATTTTTATTTGGTTTAGCGTCACTGCACCTTGTGATTGGATGAGAGATCTCGGGCCGTTTTCTCAACCAATCAGGGGTAAAACCAAAAGCAATCGTAACCTTCTCGATTTTTCGCTCGTAACGCTTGGTGCCTGTTACATCTACTGAGTAATATTAATGTTTCATTGTGGGCCCGCAGAAATTGACTTACCAATGCTGCGGTCACCCTACGATAGTTGGCTGTGACATTAAAATATGGCAAAACTGATACATTTGGTGTTGCAATGCTTACCTTCTTTGAATCTTTTTAGGCACAGCAGCATGGCTCTGAAGATGAACCACCACCAGGTAAGACAGCTCTGTCACAATTTGCCACTGAAGATACGAGAAGGGAACTGGATCGGGTTAGCTTTCGCAAAGACTTCTGGGACTGTTACATAATCGGCCAATAGCTGACCGGCGCGTCCCTAGTAACGATCCCAGAAACCATTGCGGGACGCATTTCGGCTCCAGCTCCCTTCTCGTTTTGTAAGCGTCGAATGGACTGAATGGAAATTGTCGTAAAACAGACGCAGATTAGTTAGTAAATCTAGACCTGGTAGAAAATAGTTTAAATGACTGATTCATAGTGCAGTTGAGTGGGATCCGCTGTTTTCTAATTGACATTACTAGAAACAAAACAGAAGCGAACTGTCGATGTTTTGACTGTACATGGTGTGTTTTGTTTTCTAGCCGTTGTACCACGAAATACTTCCGTGGGTCCGAGATCCAAGAGAGCAGTGACTGCTAACCCGTATCTCATGAGTCGGCCAAACCTGGCCGCAAAGGGACTGAAACCTGGTGTAGGCCCAGGACTACTCAATGGCCGATCAGGTTCCACGAATGTCGTAAACAGGTATGTGGTGTCATTGTTGTTCTAATTTTGTAGACTGCAGTCACTTTAACTGCTGCAATACCAGTCAGTGAGCTTCCCGCTTTTGATAAACGCTCTCAAAATGTATGAAACGTTTAAGAAACGCCTCTAACTTGTTATATCATTCGTAGATCCGACGAGTCTTCGCCTCCAGCTAATAGATCACGTTCTACGTCAACGCGGTCAGCAGACGATCTCTCAAACGACGCGCATGTGACAAATGGGTCCAATCGACTCTCCGCTGACCTCGATAACTATGCTCAGGTAGGTGAGATGTTTGCGCTCTAAAAGCAGAAAGTGCTGTCTTGATGTTTGTCATGCATTTTATTCGTGACACAGTCTTTACTTAAACGCGAGGAACGCATACCTAACTCTTCCTTAAACATCCTCTGACTTTGTAATATTGGATTTTCGTTCTACTTCAAGACTTTCCGTGGTTACACTCTTGTTGGACCTATTTAGAGTTCAAGCTATTGTTCTTCTCTGCATACGCCGCGTCTTGAAAGTATTATGTTTCTAGCTTATCTTGACCTTTTCAATGCTTAGCTCTTTCTTTCCATTCAACTGAAACACAAACTCTATTGACGAGCATTAGTGGGAACTTGCAGCTGATTAGATTTTACCGCTGTTTTTTTCGTTTAGTACTTTCATACCATGAGACCAAAAAGTGTTGCAGACGAACGGAGACAGTTGGCGCTAGCTCTTGAATTGAGCAAACGTGAAATAGCAGCTGGCGGGCGCAGAAGTTCACGGGTCGGCACTCGTATTTTGTATCTTTGCTTTGTGTTTACTTGTGGCCTTTAAGCTGAGGCAGCAATCCTGAGGACAAGCCCGAAGTTGTTCCGAAGATTGTCCGATTTTACTCGAGTGTGGTCGAAAAGTAACCGAATGTCGCGTTTTGTTTTTATCACTGTGTTAAGTACTCCAGTGCGTTAACGAGCTCGCTTTATTTGGAGATAAGCCAACGAATTTCTGATGTTCTTACGTGGTTAATCACGTAAAGAGCCCATTCCTTTAATTTTTTTTAGCTACCAACAACTAATTTATAAAACCTAACTGACGCCTTTAGTGCCTAATCAAGTGACCGGCAATGCATTATGTTATCAAATTTCAAAACTTTGCTTATTCATTGTGCCTTTGTTTTGAGGCATTCTGGGATTGCGTTAACACCGTTTTTTGGTTCGTTTTTCAAACCGCATTTTCAACTTTCTATTTTGCAGGAAATGCTCTTCGTGTTGCTTACCCTAAAACAGACGATTAATCCACTCTTTTTGAAAGGCTTTACCAGCGTAGCTGCATTCTCAACATACTTATCTTTGCTTACACGCAGTAACCACGTAACAATGTTAACCGAATTGCTAACCTCGCTTCTCTGCGCTTTGCAGTCTTCGGGCTGTTTTCATTGATCACTATTTGGTTTGCTGTCTCAGTTTGAGTTTAATAAACTATTTTCTTCTTTTTGCACGTATATTTAGAACACTTCTTGCACTCATTTCCCCAAAGCACTTTTTTTTGTAACGATCTTGCTTGTAAGGCTAGTGTGGGCACTTATGTCATCTTTGAGTTAGGCAAAAAAACTTTTACTAAAACTTGTATTTACAATGGAGATTGGAGGACTCAGAAGATAATGTGTAGTTTGTTACCAGCTAATAAATATTTCGTCTTCGTTCGCAGGATCTATTAAATCTTCCTGAAGGAGAATCTTCACCGAGACATTCTTCAGGTTAGTTGGTTACAAAACGTACAGCTGGAAACAAACCAAACGACAATAAGAACGCTTTGTAGCTTTTATGTGAGACAAGGTAGCTATAGCATTTTCTTTATAGACCCTTAGCATAAGTACCTGAAATTTCAGCTTAACGAGGCTGTGTCACGGCAGTCTAGTTCATTTTGTTTAATTTTGCCAATTACTCGCCCTCAATCGCTATGGAACTTAAAGTAAGCAAAGAAATTACATGTGAATGACGAAATCAGAAATCCGAGACAAACAATTATGTCTCCTGAGCATTATTTTTGAAGTTACAAGCAGCAGGGATCAACTTTGAAAAACTGTTAGGCTGAACAGTTTTCAAAAACCCTAATTTCAATCCGTTTCAATCTTCTTCAGTTTTGCCCATCTCTGGCATCTGTTGTTTCTGTTATGTTATTTTAACCTTCCTTTTAAGTTTTAAGCGGTTATTTTTATGTTTCTCTTAATTTAACGGGCATTTTGTAATTTCCTAATTTGGCTGAATTTCGTGACACAGCTCCTTTAACGCCGTTGCCGTGTGTCTATCGTAGGGTCTGGATCCAGCTCTGGTCTAAGTGTATCACCATTGGGAAGCCAAGAAGAGGGGGTGACGTCACCTGATTGGTAGGTACCAGGCCTTTGTTTGCTTTCGTACTAGAGCATCACTATAATTTCTGAGCTGATTTATCAGCGGCTAAAATGATGGTAAAGGAGGGGAGGTAAATATAGGGAAAAAGCGGATACCGTATTTTCCCTCCTAATTTACCCCTGCTCTCTTAAACCCTCCCCCCCCACCCCCCTCCCCCTTCGCTCCCCAGTCTCGCTCGCACTCGTCTACTATACTCGGTGGTTGGTAGCCCCTCAGATGCCGGTCGTTTTCTGTACAGCCTGAAGTCTCGTTGCCCGTATCTGGCTCATTCCGTTCAAGACTGACACAAGGACGCTTAATTAAAGCACTTTTTGCCAGCGCATTGCACCTTTTTCGTTGTAAAAGGATCGATCTCTGCGGCTGAAAAATGTTTGACAAAAGTTCGAGAAACTACGGTTATTAGTAGTAAAAGATAATTAACTGCAATTAGACAAGATTTTTGATTCGAGTGAAACGCTCAAGTACTGCAGTGTAAACAGAGATTGAACATGGATGTTCACATTCCCTGTTGAAGTTCGCTCTGTCATTCAGGAGGAAACCTTTATATGTTAGTATTTTCATGTTCCATGGTTTTCACTTTCATGACGAGTCGGTGAGGCAGGGAATCGATAGTTAACGTTATGTGTTGTTGCCTTAAAAAGTAACCCTAACTTGAACATCGAGAAATTACTTTGATTTTAATTAAGACTAAATTCTTTCACATAAAGTAATTGAAAAGGCTTTTTAATAATTAAATATGCACCTAAAATCTTAAAATCAATGTAAATGTTAAAGCTTAGTCATTAAGTTTGCACTTAGCTCGTTAGTCTTGCAGTGATATAATCTTTTTTGTTTCTCTTTTTTTTTGTAATCCCAACAATTTGTTCTGTTGAATAGTGTCTTAAGTAAACCTACAGTTTTCATACAGCTGTTTTTAAATATAACTGACATTTCGGGAACTGATTAAGTGTAAAGGCTTGTATCAAAGCGGATTCAACCCTGTTAGTTTAATCGTGTCGAATTCTTTCATTATAATTGTTACAAAAAATTCTTTCAAACAGATCAGTGTTAGAGGCCTAACCGTAAACGTTCTTTCATTTACAAGCGGAAATTCAGTGCACCTAAGTTTGTAAAAAATATAACATTTCATAGCTGGTCTGACTAGGTAAAAAAGAATTGGTTTGGAGGTTTCAACCTCATTTCCAGGGTTTCCTACTCGTCCCTGCAGCGAGAGACGAGGGGGACAGGAAACGAATAGCTGAGAACACTGGGAACGAAGTTGCTAAGCATTTTTTCTGATTTCCCCCAACAGAATGGAAGATGCTTTGCCGCTTGGCGGACTCCAATGGCTGAATAATATTATTAATCGAATTAATTTTTATTTTGTAAATGCTTTTCTACTCTGCCTCAAGGCTAATGAAGAAATAAACGCTTAAACTTAACTTTTTCTTATTAAACGGATAAACATCGAAGGTGAAAAAATTATTTTTAGTTGACAGACAGCTATAGTTTTTGAAGGTTGTTAAACTTGAAACGAGAAGAAAGCTTAAGCTACGAGGGTTGAATTTAGGACTAATTTGAATTTACTCTATATTTCATATTATCGTAGGTGATGCAATTTTTTCATATTTTTGAAGCATTTTGTTCAGAGGAGACTTTGGGTTGTGTCATAATCATTTTTGCGCAGACAGTGCAGTGAAAGAGTTCTTTTCTCGGTGTATATCTTCTTATGATGTAGATGTAGATGTTTCTGTTTTTCTTTTTCATTATCGGTTTAGGTCTATATTCCAACGCCAAGCCGTTTGGCGGGATTTGGGCTCCGTGCACCAACTACGTAAGGGTAGTTGGTTTGTTCTTATTGGCTGATACTTACAAAATCAGAGAATTGTTGAATTGTAAAAAGGACTGAAAAAATAAAATGTTTACAGTATTTGAGAGCGTTTCTTGTTTGTGTTTGTAAACAGAAAAAAAGTCTTCACTTCTAATACTCCTTAGTGAAGATTGTCTGTTTGCTTGGTTTCATTTTCCCTGTTTGTTTTGTTTTGTTTTTTTTTCGTTCGTTCGTTTGTTTTTATTTGTTTGCGAAACTTAATATTAAATGGCACTTATGCATATGATGTCACCACCCGATTTCCGTGAGGAATTGAGAACGTTTGTAAGACATTGCCTTGTTCTCGCGCCTGCGATGTCGATTCCGTTTAGCCAGTTCTCGCTATTCGTAGTGGATAGATTCAGCAGAGTCGAGAGTCGAAACAAAGACAATCATCCCCCACCCGCACCCCGGCCCCAACCCCCTTGATTCTTGTGATTCCCTTTCCGTATAGAGAAGTTACTTGCTTTTGACTGGTAGTGGTGAAATAATCACTTGTTCAAGTTGTGGCCCATGTTTATTAGACTATATAATTATAGTTACCTTAAGATACACCGTTTCTGTCTACGGGTACGGGCAGGCTACCATGTTCGCCACGTAGTTATACAAAAGACAACCAATATTTCCCAGATGATGTAATGGCATTACCTTTCTACCCGGCAGCCTAGCCGTTTCTAGGGATTAAGAAGCAATCTCCTCGCATTTACGGGTAAACGTACGGGTAATTTACCCGTACACGGAAACGGAGTATTTTTAAGGTCTCTCATGTGTACGTTAAAGGGTACTTATGAGATTCTCTTGTTTTACATTATACGGGCGTTGCCTAGTCCCTATACGTCGTCTTCCTAGTCCTTCTGGGTCAATGCATTTGTGTGGATCATCCTTTCGAACGGAAAAAACTCGCTCTGACCTCCTGACCCGAAACGCATATACTGCGCTCAATAATAAGGCCCAGGAAGTGCGGGCGTTATGTTTGCTTTAACTTAACCTCAAAACTCAGAGTTTGAATTGTCTTTCCTGACGTATCATTTTGCCTTAAGTGAGGAAGTTAGTGGGGATGCTCTAGTTGGTAGTTTGATACTAACATCCTTGCAGTGTCCAATTAAATTTTTCAGACACCACAAGATTCTGAGGAGATGAATATCCACCCAGGTAATTGATAAGTTCAGTTGTTTTAATTATAAGTTGAGAGTGTTTTAGGAGGAACTTGAAGGAAAGCTGTTAATTCTGTTCAATATTTTTTGGAAATTTGACCAAATGTTGCTTTAAAGTATTCCATTCATTGTAAATGGACTCTTCTTAGAAAAAATGTTGCTAGTTGACTTGGAATAATATGTGAAGTAAATGAAATATGTAAATTATTGATGAAGATATGAAATTGGATGTAAACCTTTGGGCTAAATGAACAATCTAAGGCCCTAAGCTTGCTTTCTGGTCATTACCAGTATACTTTGCGTAATGATGATGATGATGATGATGATGATGATGATGATTATTATTACCATAATCATAACCATTTCTCAAATCTAATTGGTTATCAACTGCCCTGATTTCAACCTTAATAGGACAGTTTAAAAGAACAGTACGCGTCATGTCGCGCGCGCTTAAATGGCTTTTTTTACTGCTCGCCGAAAAAGCTTGGAATTTCTTGTGTTTTGATTTAAAGAAAAGGCTTTTATATCACAAATTTTCTTAAAGTTATGATAATTGATTGGTAACAGAAGTTCGTGTCGTCCAGTTCGGTCTGTAATCATGATAAGTAATGTTAACAGAACTGAGTGGAGTCCAATTCGGTCTGCAACAAAATTCTCAAATGTGATTTGTTATCAACTGCCCTGATTTCAGCCTTAATAGGACAGTTTAAAAGAACAGTACGTGTTATGTCGCGCGCGCTTAAATGGCCTTTTTTTACTGCTAGCCAAAAAAAAAAGCTTGGAATTTCTTGTGTTTTCATTGAAAAAAGAGCCTTTATATAACAAATTTTCTTAAAGTTATGATAATTGGTAACAGAAGTTCGTGTCGTCCAATTCGGTCTGTAATCATACTCGTGATTAAACAAATTGGATTCCCGCTACGCAGTCGTCCGATTTTGTTAATCACTCGTATGAGTACAGACCGAATTTGACTCCACTCAGTCCCGTTACCATTACCTTATTATGCGTTATCGTAAGATGTACGAGAAATTTACAGTCTTTTCTTTTGGGAAAGGACCACAACCGGTGATCATTAGAATTATGAGAGGAAATAACAGCTCACTATCATAAAATTTATACCAGCCAGAGTAGATCCAAGTGCACTGCCGATCTTTTCTGTGATTAAAGTATAGACAGGAAATACCTTTTCAAAAAAGGCGTTGATACATCTACCTCTACTCTTTTATAGGATTTGTTGCAGAGATAATTATAAAGCATCGCTTCAGTGCAAAAAATTGGTTTACGATTCCCACTGACAGAAGTGATCAAATTCTCATATTGTATGTAAATGTTATTTACCAACTGGTCAGCTGATCTACTGTGGTCTGGAACCATGGCATCATGTGATGATCACCTGCTTTTCACTTGTAATCAACCGGCTGGGCTGGTTTATGGTTTGATCTTGAGAACTATTGTTGATTCTTTTATATTGTAGAAAAATCTAATAGAGTGATGAAGTAGGGATAGAATTTTAGGGGATAATGGCGCGTGCAGGGAGAATACTATTGATAATAAGTTTCATTGTTTCGAATTTTTTCTCTTTTTTACATTCTTGTTCGTGAGACAGGGAGTGTCTTCTGCTGGAGATGGACAAAATTTATCGAGTAATTACACAAGTGCCATATATAAACTTTCCCATACTTGGTGTTATAGTATTTACCAAATCAGTGACTAGCAATTTTCGCGCGTTTTGATTGGCTCCCGTAACTCAGAATATCCTTGGCTATTCACTGTACTGTTTTGCGGCTGGAGCCAAGATGGCGTCTCGTTTGAAGACATTTTCGGAAGACGAAATTTTTGCGATAAATGAAGCAGTCGTACAAACAAATACCAGTAAAGCGACGAATTTTAGCTTGTTAATTTTTACTGGTTGGTAGAAAATTATTTTCATGCTGAAATTTGCAACAAAATCATAAGAAAAAATGAAAATGCACTTGACAATATCCCCGAAATTTTTGTAAATTGTAAACAAAGTTCCTACTTAGTGACGTTTTTAATTTACAAAAAGTTACTTTTGTCATTTTTATCCAACTGATTTGGTTTATACTAAACCGACTATGCCCCTCAGGGTCGGTGAACAGCGCTAGAGATATACCATTATTCACCTCCCCTTTGGGGGATAGTTGTATAATATTCCCTTGTTTTCTATGTCCTACTGTTGCAGATTTTTTTTTCAACAATGAAACATTTTCACTCGTTGGATTCTATGATTCACATATGTGTGATTCAAATATTAAGCTAATTGAAGAAATGCAAAGCCCAATTTTCTTCTTAGCATTTTATTGAAAAAGGTTGACATCTAAAGTAAATTTTTTCTTCATAAAACTTATTATAATAGGTCAACTTAGTGAGATAATAATGGTGATTTGTTAGTGTCATTATATATTTTACAGTGTACAGAACTTAACTACTGTATAATCCTCCATGAATACCTCTTTGAGATAAGGAAGAAAGCATTTATAGCTAAGATTGCTGATATTAGCTTGGAAGGAAACATACGATCTAATAAGAAACCCGTTAGATTAGGTATCGATTTTTGGCTGTCAAAAAAATTAACTTAAGCCACAGGACACCCAAGCTTTTACTCTTGGTTGCGAAATATAAAGATTTGTGTGAGAGTTTAAAAATGATAAATAACAAATGACAAGTAACATCCATTAACCTGATCATTTACCTGATAAAGTTTTATTTAATTTTGTTTTTTGTCTACCTTGAAAATTTGCAGCCACATGTCAGTCACTTACTAGAACTACATGGTTGTCTAGAAACGACCCGCAAACAACATTTCATGAGGTAAATGAAAGATATATTTTGCACCAAAGAGGACTTTTAAAGGTGTCTGGGTGTCCTGTGGCTTGAGCCCGCCTACAGTCTCCTATTTTTTCCGCTTTTACGCGTGAAACTTGGAAATAGATTTCTTGCACACAGGCGAAAACCCCTCTGTTCTGGCCATGGTTGAATCCATTGTAACTTAGCCCAGGCCCGATTTTACTCGTGTATATTAGTAGATTGATTATAATTTTGGACAATAGCGTTTTCATTAACGAAGCTTTAATTACGAGTTCTAAACGAAATAAATTAAACCGCTTACAGAAAAATATGCGGTGTTGGTGCTTTTAGGTTAATGACTCTGTTTACTCCTTATTTGTTTGGTGCTTTTTAATGTGGGAAGGCGTGTTCAACCTCACCAGCGTACCTCTTTCAGCTCTAACACTGAAAGAACATAGAAAGTGCAGCATGACTGGTCGAACTAAGGGATTGAACTACCATCCACCACTCTGACCACTCTTCGTACCGTCCACTACTTTGACCACACGCCTCTTGAAATCAGCTGGCTACAAACAAAAATCTGTAAAAATGAACCCTTCTTTAGATAGTATCGATACCTAACGCCTGTAATCCTAGCGCTGGAGATCAGAGTTGAATAACCTGCTGACCAAACTGATGAATTTGCATGAGGTGTACCTCTTTAGCATGTTTAGCGAGCTTTAGCGGCGATGCTGGCGAAGGCAACGAAATATGTCAAATATCACTTTTACAACAAAATTTGCGTTTTTTACTATTATTCAAACTGGTTTTCCCAGAATGGATTAGCGGTTCAGAGACAGCTAAGAAAACCTGAGGTACTTTAAAGAAGAAGCGAATTAGCACATGATTAGGTCAGATGATTATTTAACCATTTTTTATTGTTATTTACCATTTTATTTTTATTTTTTTTACTATCGTCGTCGTTGTTGAGGAAGACGTCAATGGAATACGTTAACTATTGTCAACTGTGTACAATAATGATATCGTTGTCATTTGAGTACGGTGTTGTTGATTCCCCATTAGACGATATACGTATTCCCCGACGGACGAGAGACTTCGCAGCATGTTTTTTTTGTTGTTGTTTTTGCCACGGGCAAATGCGGGGAACTTCTTGGCGAAGCTCCAAGATAACAGGTAAGCTAAAGGGATACCTGTTGCAATTAACAAAACTGTGGCAAGAACTTGTCGAACAAACAACAAAGATTATGGTCTTAAAACAGCCACGAAGCCAAAAGAAGAAACTAGAAGTAATCTAGAAAATGGTAAATTTAATTGTGTCAAAATGTCACTATTCGAAACCTTCTTATATCATTTTATACTTCTTATTATTCTTTTTTACTTGTGTGTATCTGTAAAATGGAGTTTAAACTGCTCAGTATTATCGTCAGTGCAAAAGTCTCTCTGTGTATAACTGCCTGCATGTTTTTTTGTGTGATCGAAGATGTTGACAAGTAATGTAACCTAAATTTATAAGTAAACTTTATCTTTCAAGTCATCTTTGTTCAAACCGACGTAAGTTTCTTAAAAAAAATGCAGGGCCTGTGTGCAGAACACTAAGCCCCATCTTGATGTTAAAAAGTAATTATCCACTGGACAGTGATTTTGCATCCGCTCCATTAAAAAATTTAAACTGCAAAGTAGGTGTGAAGCTGTGTGAGAACATCTCTGTCAACTTTATCGCATAGGTGTTCTTCAAAAAGTTTCAAAGACACTGAAAAATAATTAAAATGGCTTCGGGGATTTTGACTCTTCCCACCAATATCAGGTTAGGATCGCTGTTAGTTTCTCTGTAATAACGAGCCGATCTTTCTTTTGTTGTTTGAAATAATGATCTTTCAAGTATGTAAGCCGTCCGTAATTTTACAACGTTAAAAGTTTCCCTTAAATTCGGAAAACTCAGCCGCCGTTTTCTCATATTTGTTTGTCCTCTTGGCGAGAAGTTCCCCGCATTAGCCTCGTATTTATGCTCAAAGGATACTCGTCCCAAGACCACTTTTCCATAATATTGTCCCGGGAATATTGTAAACCCACGATCCTAGCTGTATCATAGTTCGGGTCGAACTGATTAAAAATCACATCACAATCTACTCGTCTTTAAATTCGATAAGTTGAGAAAAGACAATAACTGGCCAAATGCCAAAGGATGATGCATTGTTTTCACTATCACTAATATGGCGCTAATACACGAAGGTGCAAGGTCATATGATGCAACCAGTTGAACGCTTTGTTGCAATACGCACACTTCGGTTATGCTTAATATTGCTTTTCACCTGTCCAGACATATGGTCAATAAAACCCCCGACTAATACGCCTTACTTCAGTAATGTTTTGTACGGCTTTCACCCACCTGGGTCAGTACGGAGGTGCGTGGTCAGATAGCAAGAGTTGTTGAACGCCTTGTTACATTGTGTATTCACCAGTGTGAGTAAGGAGGTGCCTTGTCAGATCACTAGAGCTGTTAAACGCCTTCTTTCATTGAGTACACCGATATGGCTTTTCACCTGTGTCAGTACGGAGGTGTCTGATCAGATGGTTCAACTTGTTAAGCACCTTGTTACATTGTGCACACTGATATGGCTTTTCACCTGTGTGAGTTCCGAGGTGCGTGGTCAGATATCCCAGCTGGTTAAACGCCTTGTTACATTGTGTACACTGATATGGCTTTTCACCTGTGTAAGTTCCGAGGTGCCTGGTCAGATGACTAGAGTTGGTAAACGCCTAGTTTCATTGTGTACACTGATATGGCTTTTCACCTGTGTGAGTACGGAGGTGCCTGGTCAGATGAGCCAGTTAGTTAAACGCCTTGTTACATTGTGTACACTGATATGGCTTTCCACCTGTGTGAGTTCCGAGGTGGCTGGTCAGATAACTACAGTTGGTAAACGCCTTGTTTCATTGTGTACACTGATATGGCTTTTCACCTGTGTGAGTACGGAGGTGCCTGGTCAGATGAACCGGTTGGTTAAACGCCTTGTTACATTGTGTACACTGATATGGCTTTTCACCTGTGTGAGTACGGAGGTGCGTGGTCAGAACCCCTTGGCGGTTGAACGCCTTGTTACATTGTGTACACTGATATGGCTTTTCACCTGTGTGAGTACGGAGGTGCCTGGTCAGAACCCCTTGGCGGTTGAACGCCTTGTTACATTGTGTACACTGATATGGCTTTTCACCTGTGTGAGTACGGAGGTGCATGGTCAGATAAGTCGGTTGGTTAAACGCCCTGTTACATTGTGTACACTGATATGGCTTTTCACCTGTGTGAGTACGGAGGTGCCTGGTCAGATTCCCCAACCGGTTAAACGCCCTGTTACATTGTGAACACTGATATGGCTTTTCACCTGTGTGAGTACGGAGGTGCGTGGTCAGGTTACTACAGGTCGTAAACGCCTTGTTACATTGTGTACACTGATATGGCTTTTCACCTGTGTGAGTACGAAGGTGCATGGTCAGATGAGTCGGTTGGTTAAACGCCTTGTTACATTGTGTACACTGATATGGCTTTTCACCTGTGTGAGTACGGAGGTGCCTGGTCAGACTCCAGTGGTGGTTAAACGCCTTGTTACATTGTGCACACTGATATGGCTTTTCACCTGTGTGAGTACGGAGGTGCGTGGTCAGACTCCCCAACTGGTTAAACGCCTTGTTACATTGTGTACACTGATATGTTCCTTCACCTGTGTGAGTACGGAGATGATTGGTCTGAAAAAGAGGTCTCTTGTTGTTAGGAAGAATACATTCGTGGACCTTGAGATAGTCAGGAGATGCAAATTTCTTTTTACATTGATCACAGTTCCATGTTGTTTTAACCGTTCTTGAAAAGCAAAAACGCTTGTGCCTCTGTAAAAAGTTCAAAGCGAACGCTTTTCCACAATGCTTGCAGATGTTTCGTGTCCCTAAAAACAAAGTTAAATAAAGGATTGTTTTGTTGTAGACAGGTTTCAGCTGATTTTCGTTATTTGAAAACCGTGTTTTGTAGGTTCAGTTGATCAACGTTCGTGTTCTATCTATTGCAAACAATGAGTAGCATCTTGACATCACATATTATGATACATGGACGTTTTGTAATTTGAATCAGTATAATTTGTACGCGCGTTACACTGCTCGAGTCATCTGTTTAGTTAAGAATGATTCTCAAAATGCAATACAGTCTAACCTCTCCTTACGGACGCCTCTATAATACGGGCACCTCTCTATTACGGACAGTTCGTTTGGTCCCAGAAAAGCCAAAAATCATACATTCGTTACACTCGGTTCTGTCCCTTTGGTGTCCGTAAAGAGGTTTGACTGAACTACGATTTTAAGTTTAAGTTGCTTCTTATGGTTGAAAGTCATCTTCAGGAAATTACTAAAACGACTTCTTAAAATAACTTGGGAATCGTTAATATATTATTGCAGTGTTGGACTCTAAATTTTGGAGCATAAGTAAGATATTTAAAATGTATTAGTTTTACCATTCGTCTTACCACGATCTTGATTATCATCCAGCGATATTCCTAAATCTTTGGCGTAACTCTCCCCGTACCATACTAATAGCTCTGCGCCTGCTTTTATAGGCTTGTACGTGCGGTAGTAAATCTTTCCTCTGAACTGAAAAGCCACCAAGTTCTGCTCGTCTTCACAGCGACAGCAATTAACGAACCGCATCCAGTTACTATTGCTTTCATCTCGACCGTCTAAGAAATGACTAAACTTGCCATCTTTTAAAATCTATTAGAACAAAGAAATAATAGTGATTTCTTTTACTGGCTAAATTTCAAAGTAGTTGTTATTATTACGGAGCCACAAACTGTTGAAATGCTTAAGAATAATGCATAAGTCAATTCCAGCTGCGCCCAGCAACCGCCCCGCCCCCCCTCCCCCCCCCCCTCCCGGGCTGACCGACGGGGCATTGCATTGTTTGCCTTGGATGGCATATTCCCGGGGGTGGGGACTTTTGAGCTGTCAAATCCCCCGAGATGGTGACGAAAAAAGAGGGCAAATGCCCCGTCCTCTGTCAACACTGCAACATTTTTCATTGATCGCAAAGTCGAGAAGTGTTATTTTAAGCATTTCAATGTGCGATTTTTTGTTTCAATCAACGTCTTCCCTTGTAATAGTGCTATTCTAATTAAGACTTCATGCCTTGACGACGCCAGTTTATGGTTTTAGTATTCGTTATAAAAATAATTGACATTAAAATTAATAGTGAGCTGTAAAACTAACTGCCATGAATAGTTTTACAAATATGAAAGGATGTTCTTCAAATAAAATCAAGAGAAACTTGATTCAATAACCAAAAACACGTTGATTCACGTCGAAAGCGCCTGAGTTTTGCTGTGTAATTCTGGATTGATTAGCAATAAAGAAATGCATGCATAAAATCGAGAACATGTCTTTACAAACCTCTTCAATTTTTTCCCGTCCTTGACAAATGAGCCAATCTGCTTGTTTTTCCAGTAAAATCCTCTGTGTAGTTATATTCTGAAAGGAAGCCGCGTGCGTGTTGAAAGCTTGGGTTTGGCCCCGGGGTTGGCAAATGCCCGGCACCCGGGCAGCGCAAAATTTGCAAATGCCCCGCGGTAGCCCGGGAGAGGGGGGCGGGGGGGCGACTGGGCGCTGAGTAGTATAGTAGAAAGGTTATATTCCGTTTTTAGCGGAGGAATGTCATAAAATTGTGAAGGAATACATTTAAACAAATGACGTCATATATAAAATAGACCTTTTCACGGTTTATGATGCCATCTAGGCTAGGGGGCAAACACGGCTAAAATTACAGTGAATGTATGGGATTTTGGCCCACTTGAACCGCTATAACGCTGCTACAAAGAAGCAGATTTCCACAGCGAAAATATATTTTAAAAGACATTTGTACTGAGATTATTTTCATGAAGGAAAAGAAGAGATTCAGGTTACGACGACCGTAAACGAATTTTTAAGATTTCATACAAACCTTTCTTATCAACGTTATGTACCATAAAATTAGAAGCCACATGAGAATATTTATAATTCGAATTTACGGACGTCTTACCTTCTTTAAAAGCCTTATTTTTGGTTGAATGAATGGTATCAATAAAACTATTTAAAGTAGTGGCAAATGTTGGAAATCTGCCCCTTTGTAACGGCGTTATAGCGGTTCCAAGTGGGCCAAACTGTAATTTTAGCCGTGCTTGCCCCCCAGCCAAGATGGCGTCATAAACCGTGAAAAGGTCTATTCTCATTAGGATGACTTCACGTGCTATATTTTAGTGTCTTACACTTAACAGGTTCACAGAAAACAAAAGAAATGTGGTGGAGGTGATGTATGACGTCATGGACATTTATGTATTTCTCCGCAAAATCGGACTAAACCATCCCCACTATACTTCTGTACTTGTAAATCACATACCCTCACACCAAGGCGGCCCAAAACTCTGTCCACGATTTGCGTCGAAAAGTATAGAAAGTATTGTTGAAAAGAAGCATATAATTGTAAGGATTCACCCGATGAAGAATAGCTAAGAATGTTAAGTTGATGAAATTTTTCAGATGTTCATAAAAACATACCTCCCAACAATAGCTAGTATTTCTGTCCTCTGCTATATTCTCCCAGCCTATCTTCATTCCCTTGTATGGGCCAAATCGCACTCCTTTTGGGATCTCAGACGCACTGAAAACGCCTAATCCCGCCCCGAGAATTGACGAGTCACTTATCTTTAGTGATGCTGGTAATGAAGCCACTGCTGTGGGCACGTCTGGGTTTTCTTCCCTTGGTTTATCTTCAATAATTTGTAATGGGCCATGCACAGGGCAGTCACCGTAGTGGAGATCGTTGCAATCTTCGCAAACTAAAGCAGTGTTAATGGAAGAAAACGGTAAGCTCCCGTAAAATAGTTAATAAACGCCCGGGACGTCTATGTAATTGTAGGGGTCCAAGCTCGATAGTTCAGATAGATAGGAGGCGTTTATTTTCATAACTGCAACAAGCTCAACACAACTAATATTCTTTTGCCTTTCGTTCAGGGTTGTTGTTGCAATCGTAAGTCTATCCTTACTTGGAACTTGACATTGAGCAAGATGAAATACAGAGCCTTGATAATCAAGCAAGAAACTGATCATGAATGAATTGAATGATTTTGCTCCTTTTTTGCTAAATTAAAGTCTTTATCGCGACAACAAAGGGAAAGGCGATTTCTTACAAGTGCCCAATCTTACAGACACCTTTTTTGTCTTGTTGATAAGGATTGAGCCCCTTCTCCCCCCCCCCCCCCCCCTTCCTTACAAGACACCTCAATATTTTTTCTTTTTTTACTCACATATATAATGATCATCATCTGGCACCTCAGCCTCACAGTAAGAGTGTCGTTTTCCTCGAGTGGAGTATTGCTCGCGATTTTCATTAGACGGCTGTTCATTTTTATTGTTAGATTTTGTTCTTTCTCTCCGTGTAATTGCAGTATTCTCATCTGGCAAAAGTTCCATATTCTCCCCCAGTCGACCCAACTCATCAAATGCGCTGGAGTCATTTTCTTCCTGCCAAAACAAGGACACATGAGCATTCCACTTTTTAATATATAGATTTAGCCAGGGCTAAAAGCGAAGCTCTTGTTAATAAAACTTGTAAACAAAAAAAAATTAAATCGTCTAATGCTAAACGGGGAAGCCAATGGAAATGACATCAATAGATCTAATTAGCAAAAAAAAAAAAAATTGCACGTGCAGCACACTTTTTTTTCTAATTAGCAAAACAACAAAATTTGCACGTGCAGCACGCTTTTCGTCCTTCTTTGCCGTTGTTTTGCACAACTACAACGCTGTTTTGTAGGACTAAACGTCAAACTTCCTAGTTGCACATTGTTTTTATGGAGGAATTCTTACCCAATATTTTGTCTCCTGTGTTGATGTTCGCTTTTATTTTTCAGTGCCGCTCAGTTTCACCTTGCTGGCCACTAGCATTTCTCATTGTCCCACAGCCGCTTTGAATTTTCATGTTTTTCTTCCTACAAAATTCTTCTCTTTTGTTCTCAGAAACTAGCTCTAGCTCAGTTTCTCTGTTATCCACGTGAGTGTAAACATCAAAAATAACGTTAAAAAAGACACGACTTTGTTGTTGTTTTTTCTTTCTAAAAGTCCGGGCGGCCATGCGATTTCTTTCCAAATAAAACCTTGAGTTGCATTAGGGTTGCCATACCTGTTCATTGAATTATTTTACATTGGTATGTCTGTGGTGCGGACGGACGGTCGGGTGGGCGGGCGGTCGGTGTACGGTCACATGATTACCAAATTTTCTCGGATGGGTAGTTTACCACATTCTTTTACCCATGGTGCTCCGCTGCGCGCTTCGCGCGCAAGAGCTCCGCTATTATTTTCTTTTAATAACTGACTGACCTTTTTGTTACATTCACATTGATATAAATCCTATTAGTAGTACTCTCTTTTTTATAAAGGTCCCATGCACTAAGTCTACCTCTTTATGGAAGCATTCACATGTTAACTACCTTCGTGTTTGGCTCCTTCGGGTTTTTAATGGTAGGCACAATCTGAGGCTTGGGTCTAAACTCTGGAAAAAATCAAAACAGCCATTTTCTAAGGAAGGAAAATCTCGACCAAAAAACTCATAATTGACAGTTTTCGTCCGAATGAATGTTTCGTTACCAGGAATAAATCTTTTGATCATTTTGTTCCTTTTTCTAACTTCTTCTGATCCTGGAACCCAATCTTCATCACTATCATCGCTACTCTCACTTGTGCTTTCACTGTCTGCGATGGTGGTATCTGTCTTACGTTTCTTTACAGGTGTTTTACGACTACGAGAAGGAAGGCCAGCTGGAACGGCTGGAACAGGAAGACCTAAAAGAAAGAAAATACAAGTATAGTAGCCTGTGTATAGACGCCCTCGGCTCTCCCCTTAAAGGAAATCGGGTAGGGGAGAGAATTTGAGGTTTAGATCCCTTGGTTTTCATCTCTAAGAAAAAGGAGGGCTCAGACAGCAAAGTGATACACACCATGGAAGTAACGTGAGGTATTTTTTATTCAGATTTTATTGTTTTCTAAAGCATGTCGTAAATATTCTGAAACAAACTCTTATATTTTGGCCATGAAAGCTCTTTCCTAACATTATCTCTACTGAATAGATCACAGCTCAGGGACGCCTCTGATATTTCTAAGGAAAGGTTTAACTTTCGACGATTATTTGCAAAACTTAATTGAAGCCACGACGTTTCTACATTTGCCGCAGCAACGTTTAAAGCCAATAGCCACTTGAAAATACTTTATATACGGAGGTATTTTAAATCTTAATTCTTGATAAAAGCTTAAGCTTACTTATGAGAGAACAAAGAAATGTACAAGGAAAACTGCAAACTTACCAAGGCTTTTCAAGAATTCATGGTTCCTCTTGATATTTCTAAGCCTCAAAAGTTCGTACTCCGATAAAGAGCTCTCCATCTTCAACAAAAGTAATAGGTATATAGTAACGGCGAAAATAACAATAGTATATTAAAATTGAAAAGTCTGTTTTCTTTATCCGATTAAGCCAACTGACAACTCACCTCTTAGAAAGCAGTTATTCTGTCTTTTTCCAAACTTTAAAAATGACCAAACGCACCCCGATAATATTAACTCTTGCTTCTTTTTTCTCCTCGAAATTGTTTTGAGGGGAAAACAATTTTTTGATCTAAAAACTCTTCAAAAGTAGTAGAAAGCAGCAGGTCTCTTTTGAACATCGAAGAGCACAAAAAAAGTTTTTTTCCCTTTTTTTTTGACGTTTCCCCAACAACGTCATCATCTTCAAAGAATCTGATTGGTCAAAAACTGTAGCATAGAAAGAAAAAGGCGGGAAAGTAAAACGCAGGTTGCCGCGGACATTTTAGTTCTCACTAGGATGGAGTGGGTCAATTTCGGAAATACTGAACGTTTCTATTCTGAGTTCCATATAAAAATTCATAAATGTCGTGAGATGGAGAATGTTTATTTATTTCCAATTCTCGTTTTTAATATTTGAGCTTTATGCTAGTCCGAGCAGTTTTAATACGAGTGGTAGTTATCATGTCGTGCAGACTAGAGTCAACTTATTCAGACACGAATCCATTGTAAATGTTTTGCTTTTTGCCAAAACATCCCAGCATACCTCCACCTCCACTCCCTACGTCACTATGGCTACCGTCAGGGGTGGATACAGTGTGTAGTTGCACCTTCCCAAAACATCCCCCATAAGACACTTCTCCATCATATATCCAAGATGGCGGACAAAGCGATGGATGACATCTTGTCCCTCCTTTGCAGTCATACTAAGTTAGAAAGAGACAAGGGACTACAAGCTTTAGAAGAAAAGTTAAAGGACACTTCAAGTTTTTCCTCTGATTCTCAAAGAGTGACCGATTTCCAAAATTCGCTGGCTTCGTTGGTTGAATCAACCGATCGCGGCTGGGAAGCAAAGCATGGAGGATTGATCGGATCCAAAGTTCTTATACTAAACAATCTTGGGTCCGATGACTTTACCGAGGCCCTTCGAAAACAAGCTTTACGTTTAATGCACGATGACGAAGCTCGAGTAAGGATTGCTTCAGGTGAAACATTATTTTCTGTAGATCGTAGACTTCACAAGGACACTGCATAATTTGTTCTCTTGTTCGCAGTCAATTTGCTGCAATTTGATTGCCAGCAAAAGAGCAATGAAACGTCATTCTAAGATTTGTAATATAAAAAATGATGATCAGTTGTTAAATTATTCATCCTCTAATCTTAATCCAGAATACCACATCTTTAAAGTTTGAATAAAATAATTCTGTTGTTTGTAACAGTGCCATAGTAACATATGGAGTTAAACTCCCTCTCCAGGGTAATTATTTTGCTTGTCTTGCAATCAATGGGAAACTTAAGGTAACAAGAATCATATTGTTAACATCTCTTCTTTTCGAATTATGAGAACAAAATGTCAGCAAATACTTTAGAAATAAAAAAGAATCAGTGGTTGAATTTTTTTTTTACTATTTTAAAGCTTCTTTTTTAAATTTACAGGTGAAATGCTTGGTGCCCTTTGTACAAGGAAAGGACCAGACATTTATGTAGCTTGCCGGGAAGAAATTTTGAAAAGCGTCAGTGATAATCTCGAAAGAAAGTTGCCTGACTCTGAGGAGTTGACTGGAGGACTGATGCATAAGTTGACTGGTGGAGAAAATGATGCATCACAAGAAACTGTAAGAATTCAAAGGCTTAGGATGTTAGTAATAGATTTGTCATCAGTAATTACTCTCTCTCCCTCTATATATATATGTTGTCTCAGTAGTTAATTTTTTATTTCAGTTAATTTTTATTTTTCCATCGTTATGTTTTTGGGCATGGTAATGTATGCTAACGAATATAAAACAAAAGAAAAACAAAAATTAACTGGAATGAAAAAAAAACTGCAACTTATATATATGTAGATGGTAGTTTACTTTTCTCTTCAGGCATGGGCAAGAGAGTCACTTTTTAAGGGGTTGCCTCGAATAAAGCCATAATTGCCTTACCGGTATAATAGATTCTCAGATTTCTTTTGTATGCTTGGTATTTGAGTAAGAATTATAATAATATTATCAATGTTTAGATGGAGAGGGGGCTATGGGCTTTGGTGTGGCATTTGAACACTCCCTTTGTCCCCTCTCTGGGGATTTTGATTACAAATTTTGCCCTAAACTGTGGTTTTGGTAACCCCACAAAGGTATATTTTATCAAATTTTTCCAGTCCCAAAGGTTTGAAAGTTCACCAAAAAAATGCAGACATTGATACCTGCATAACCCCATGTAAACTTACAAATGGCACATGGGATTTTGTGCTTTGGAGATGTTTAATCCATCTTTCCATAATTCAGCAAGAATTAATTTACTAATTCATCCAATGACCTGTTTCTAAAGTGTAATTATGTATGTCATTAATACTTTCATTATCTATAGCACAAGATAGCTGATGCAGCTCAGATTTTCCACGATACAGCAGGCTGGAAGCACCTTGAGACAAGTATGAGGTAAATTGTATTCAGAAACATTGTAGGCATATAAATACAGGTATCCCTAAAACTACCGTTTATCAACCATTTCTGGTGTTCTCCCTAAATTTAAGCACAGTAGGTAAGGGACCATTCATGGCTGGTAAGGCATAGAATATGTGGCAGAGGAGCACTTATCTTGGGGACAGGGGGTAGTGGAGCGAGGGACATGGCTTCGGCGTTGCTGTGAAATTTAGGAGCTAAGTTCTCTGAAACATCATCCTCCATTTTAAGACCTATTTTACATAAATCAGCCATTGTTATCTTTGGACAAAAACATTTGATTCCAATAATTTTACTTATTTTAATTATACTTTTAAGTATACACTTCCATTCATTCATTACCTTGATCTGATCAGATCACAACTTGCGTATTTTTTAAAACAACTTATGTAAGTTTACTTAACCTTCAAGCGGTTGTAGATTGTAAGTAGTGTTGCCTCAGATGGTAAATTTTACCGGTTACCGCCTGATGAGGAGAACACTGCATGTTCTTTGACTCTCAATAACTGCAAGACTGACTTGCCACTAAGATACTTTTAAAGCTCAAATTAGCACCCACAACACCTGTGTCAAAATACACTTATTTGAAGAAAGCAATAACTCATTCTTCAGAGTTTAGCCTGGAGGTGGCACTTGTCTTTGTTTTAAATGAACAAAAACTGGCACTTTAACCCTTTAAGTCCCAATAGTGACCAACAGCAATCTTCTCCTAACAATGTCCATACATTGTCAAGAGATAAGGTTGTGAGAATATAAAAATGATCATGAAAGAGAAAATGCCTTGATGGTTTATTAAATTCTCTCATTTAATTCTTAAGGTGATTCCCTAGTAAAAGAACCTAACATAGATTGTAGATGAAACTTGGTACACTGATGTAACAAGTCAAGAAGATGATAAAAAAGTAATAAAAAGTGGGGGTCACCGTGCTCGTTTTGACGTCACAATGCTGAGAAATACGGCTATTTTGGACCCTTTTTCAAAAACCGCGCGCAGCCCAGAACTAGACAAAAACGAGAGATTTTTTTCGATGATGCATGTGGTATCGCACATAATTTGACTTTATTGTATTGTTTACCCACTTACATACCAGAAAAATACCTCTTAATGCTCCTGTTTTTATTTTACGCTCCAAAGTAGAATTGAATTGAACACGCGCTATTCGACCCACGATAGCTCAATCCGTACAATTTAGTAAAATTGACAAAAAACTGAACATAGATTTGTGCTAATTTTTTTCTCATCAAAAGGAAGCACTGCCCTTATTAAAATCATGAAATAAAAAATGGGGGTCACCGTACTCGTTTTTGCGGTAGAGCTGCAGAAAGTGCACACCAAATGCATTTTCTCCGAGTTTTGAGAGAGGACTGGGGCGAGTTTCAAAATAGTATGTATGTGAAATTGGGAAGAAAGTATTAAAAAATCTGTTTTTACAGAATTTACATCGAGATATCACATTTAGGATACAATGTGATAAAGAGAGCGTTAAATAAAAATCAAAGTGAGTAAGCACAAGTTAAATATCCACTATCGAGGTTCTCCGTGAGGAAGTCGAACTCAGCAACACGCGTACTGCCTACGTTATGCTCATTCTCAACACATTGAGTCTCACCTCGGCAAGAAACAACCGCAAGCAAAAATTCCAATAGCGTTTCTCTTCAGTCAACTTCATTTTAATAATGTTACTTCACATGCTCTTTTTTACGTCGGCCATCTTGTTATGCGCAGTAAGAGATGCGCAGTGCAAAACCAGGGAATCACCTTAAAGGAAATGTATTGAGATCACTTTGGAGAATTTGTATGTGGATAGTAGGGCTTAAAGGGTTAAGGCACTTTATTCTCTTCACTGATTTTGTTTTGCAGATGTCTACAATCTGTTATAGAGGGATGTGGCAAAACCTTTAATGAACACATCACTCAGAATCTACTGGACCTGATATTTCAGGCCCTAAATCACACAAATAGATTTGTAAGAGAAACTGGCTACCAGCTTTGTGGATCTTTGGTGCGGCTGGGAAGAGTAGAAGGTACTAATAATCCTTTTTTCTTTCATTTTGTTCTGTTTTTACCAGCAATAATTATTCTTGCTCAAACAGTTGAATAAATATGCAAAAACCCTCCGGGAAGCCTATCCAATTACCGGCAGAATGGCGTCATTCAGAAGGTGATTCAAACAGGGTTTTGTCAATTTGGCTATTACATTGTACAATAAAGCTGTCTTTATATGAGTGTTGGTTAACTGAGCATCAACTGTACATAATGTACATGTACTGTGTATTGTGTTTAAGGAGTGGAACTATTAGCTTTATACGTAAAGTAAAGTACACAGATAAGAATTTGTAACTGTGATACTCTTACATTATACATGCCTTTTTTCTAGAGATAAGACTCAAAATTAAACTAAAAATTTATCTGAAAAACAGTTTAACAGTAAATACACTGTACAGTCTAGTTCTCAAAAAGGCTTTATTTCAATGTTCTCAGGTGGTCAAGGTATTGCAAGTTTAGACTATTTACCTTAAAGATTTACCTTTATTATTCAACATCACTCAGTGAAGTAGAAAAAATGCCAAAAATGAGTACAAATACCACACAGTAATTGTACTCCAGAAGACCAGTTTGACACAGTATAAGTTCAAGATACAACATACAACATAGAAGATGAAACTGAAGTAGTGTGATAGTGATGGTTATAGCGACAAAAATCCTTGAAATAAACAAGTCAAACATCGTCTATTAAATCTTACAATGCCCACCAAGAAACTGAACAATCTTCACCTCTAGTTCTTTTAAAATGTGCAGAAACTTGACATGGTAGACTCTGCACATTCTCTTTTTGTTAGTATAATGGGCAAAGATGAGGTTACAAGTCCACTGTTTACACGTAGCTGTTTGAAACTTCTTGAATTTGATGGAGAAATTTCGTCTTTCCATCGCAATTTTCATACTGTACAGTTTTTCTACTTGCAGTCCATTTTACGTAACCGAAAGACCATCATAAGCCTCACAATTACTTGCTGTTCCATCTCTGTTTTCCAGGCAATTGTTTGACAGAGAGAACCTCAAAGTGCCAAAAGAAACTTGAAAAAATTTAATTCACTAAGTAAACTAGTTTGACAAGTTTCCATTTCTGACTAACCCTCAACAGTGTTGCTGAAAGCGTGCAAAAAGTGGACTCATGTCGGTGTGTCACGCATTCTAGTTATGTGAGCGAGTACATTTATACTCGTCCTACTCAGTGGCAGATGCAGGGGAGGGGCCCAATGGGCCTGTCTCCCCGCCCTCTTATTTTTGGACCAAACTGAGGCCCGAAGGGCCAGGATAATTTTTTTGGGAGACTGCCTCCCCCCCCTTATCTAAGGGTCTGGATGATTGCCCCCCCCCCTTATCTCAAGGACTGGATCTGGCACTGCTACTGGCTCGCCAAAATGCAGCATGACTCGTAAAAATATCCTACGATACTGCACACTAAACTGTCCAATAAGATAAAATATATCCTGACAGTTCACTCTGCAAAACAAAAGGGAGTCAGTAGTATTACTGGAGTATTTATAATGTCAACTAGATTAGCCCTGTGGCCTGAATTTAATCTTCTTGGTCTCAGTCACTTTCAGGGTGTTCATTAGGTGTCAGAGATCGGAGAATTCGCCATTAACTATGCAGAATTCACCGACTTACGTTCGGTTGCTTATGACTATTTTTATCCAGATGTGGAGCCTCTTTCAAAATATTCTCCTGTAAAGTTACACCTTTCTTCTGCTACTAGGATTCTTAATGAAAACCATGCAATCTTCTAAACTCTCATTTTTCTTATTATATTTTATTATTTTCAGACAAATTGTCAGGAGCTACCCTGTCACCATCAGTGAATGTGGAAAATAATGCTATCCTAAAGCACGGGGAGCAGTTTGCAGACTATCTGAAAAAAGGATTGTCGGATAACTGGAGCCAGGTGAGGTTTTTGTCTTATGTTAACCTTTACAAAAATTAATTAATTTCACCAAGACCACTAAGTTACCCAGTAGTTGTATATAATACAATCCAAAGACATAGATGATTACATGGCAGCCCTGAGATACGAAATTTCTCTTCGAGTATTGAAAAATATTAATTTCACTCGTTCGCTGCGCTCACTCGTGAAATATTTTTTTTTAACACGAGAAGAGAAATTTCGTATCTCCATTGGACCATGTAATGTTCTATTTATTATTAATATAAACACCAATGAAATGCCAAACCATTTTACTTAAATAGTTTTTTGGTCTGAAAGGTGCAGTTTATTATGAAGCCATAGCAATGGTGATATTTTCACATGTGAGGATAACATGTTATTTTCACATGTGAAGATATCAAGTTTTCGTGCGAAAGTTCACTTGGTATTTCATTGGCGTTTATATAATAAATTGCATTTACATGTAACAATAGAAAAATGGTTTTATACAATCACGTAAGTTGTTCCATTGTTTCACCTTGCTCATTTTCTTCCAGTCTTCTTTTATACTTGAAAAAACATCTTGTACTGCTTAATCTTATCCTCAATTAAGTCCTTTCTAAGACTAAAAATTAGTTATATTGTGATGTGACACTGTGTAAAGTTAAGTGAAGAGATTATGTGAAAGAAGGCTTTGATAAGCCATTAAACTCTCTGATCTAATTTCAAATTCTTCCTCTGTTTTAAGAGAATTTACAGTACAAAGGGCAAAGGGAATCTACCAGTTTATTAAAAATTTGTTGTGTTAACATGTTTCTTCTCTCACAGGTTCGTCTTGCGGCATCAGTGGCCACACGTCAGTTTTTACAAACTTTACCAAACAGTGAATCAAGGGAAAGATTTTATCCTAAAATCTTGCCAGCAATGTGTCTTAACAGGTTGGATATTACTCCATAGTTTAATTTATAGGAGATCTTACACCTAAAATTAAGGTGGTACTACAAATTTTAAAAAGTGCTGCTGTGGATGAGTATTTGAAATTTTTTCTTCCCACAAAACATTAATGCCATCACTGTGTTTACTGTATTCTCATCAGCGACTTGTTGACTGTCTGCCCAAAACCTGTCTCTGTACTGTTAGCTTACTAACATAATCAAATGGTATACTCGTGAAGTTAGGGAATAATTTCACTTGCGTTTTGTCCTAATCCTATTAATTTCCTTCCCCTAAAGGCTTGGGAAAATTATAAGGATTTGGACAAAACACGCGTGAAATTATGCCCAAATTTCGCTTGTCAGCATTTGATTACACATACTAATTATGTGATACATCAACATACCAACTTACATGTATGATTATATGCTAAAACAGTGTCATGCTGACATTTTTAAACATTGACAAGCTGTGATGCCAACTGACTAGACAATAACATGGTTCTTGTGTATGAATAAGTTTGGAGTTAGATGTGGTCAATGTTTTAACATGTATTACATGGTCACACTCTTCAGATACTATGTGGCTGAAGGTGTAAGAATCTACTGTCAACAAAGTTGGAAAATGGTTGTTGGAACCGAAGGAAAGCAGTTAGTGGAGAAGTACATCACTGAAATTGTAAGTTTGCATCTATTGTGTGGGCTACTGCTGTGAAAAGGCATATTGCCAAATTATTATTGTAGTAACAAGATACGATTTGTGGGAGCTTTTCAGGAATCACACTTCATTGTTAGCAAACCTATTTTGTGGTGCCAAAACCATTTCAATTTTCTATATTTTAGATGTGTCGATGTGTGCAAATTCACTCCTCTCTGGAAGAATTTATATAAGGAAAGTCGTTCCAAAGAAATGAAATGATATAAGGAAAGTCATTCCAAAAACATGAAATGATATAAAGAAAAACATTCCAAAAAAAATGAGTGCATTCCTATTTCAGTGGTAAAACATGCCAAGCCAAGGGCAGAGAAAATGTGGTGGAGTATCTGGGTGGAATATTATTTTAATAATGTCAAGGATAAGGTGCAGAGTTTGAATTACATATTAGTTACAGTAGATACATAGCTATGTCCTTATGAAAACATAATAACATAATTATTTCTGTTGTTGTTGCGCTAGGTGGAGTTTTACATCAGTCAAACCAAGGCCGATAACCATGCTGTAAGAGAAGCCGCTTGTGCTTGTATTGCAGAACTAGGAACTAAGGTCAGTTTTTTTACCCTTAAATTGCCTTACAATTGGCAAAAGGTTAATACGCGTGCCGGAGAAAACACCTTTTCGAAATTTGAATTTATTTTTCTTGTTGTTGATGATGATGTAATTAAATTCAAGTTTATTTTGTCTACTTAATGTTAGCACAGCAACAACTCTTTCAGCAGTATTTCCATGACATCTACCTTGTTACCTTTTGTTCCCCTTCTTCCCCTGTTCCCGATCCTGTTCTTCCTCTCTTCCCATGTTCCCCCTGTTCTGCTGTTCCCCTTTGCTACCTTGTTTTTCCTGTTCCCCCTGTTGCCCTTGTTCTCCCTATTTCCCTTGTTCCCCTGTCTTCCCCCCTGTTCCCCTTGTTTCCCCTGTTCCCCTTGTTCCCCCTGTTCACCTATGTTCCTCCTGTTCCCCTTGTCCTCCCTGTTCCCCATGTCACCCTTGTCCTCCCTGTTCCCCTTGTTCCGCCTCTTCCCCTGTGTTCCTCTTCTTCCCCCTGTTCGCCTTGTTCCCGTTTGCCTTTTTCCCCTGTTCTTCTGTTTCCCTGTGTTCTCCAGTGTTCCTCTGTTTCCCTGTTCCCCTTGTTCCCATCTTCCCCTGTCCCCCTGTGTTCCCCTGTTCCCCTGTGTTCCTCCTTGTTCCACCTATTCCCCTTGTTTTCCCTCTTCCCCTTGTTTCCCCTTGACCCCTTGTCCCCCCTTGTTACCTCTGTTCCCCCTTGGTACCCCTGTTCCCCTGTTAACCCTGATCCCCCTCGTTACCCGTTACCTCTGTTACCCTTATTACCCTTGTTACCCCTTGTTACTCCTGTTACCCCTTAATACCCCTCTTACCCCTTGTTTCCCCTTGTTACCCTTGTTACCCTTGTTACCCCTGTTACCGTTGTTACCCTTGTTACCCTTGTTACCCCTTGTTACCCTTGTTACCCTTGTTACCCCTTGTTACCCCTTGTTACTCCTTGTTACCCTTTTTAAACCCCTTGTTACCCTTGTTAGCCCTTGTTACCCTTGTTACCCCTTGTTACCCTTGTTACCCTTGTTACCCCTTGTTACCCTTGTTACCCCTTGTTACCCCTTGTTACCCCTTGTTACTCCTTGTTACCCTTTTTAAACCCCTTGTTACCCTTGTTACCCCTTGTTACCCTTGTTAGCCCTTGTTACCCTTTTTAGCCCTTGTTACCCTTGTTACCCCTGTTACCTTTTCTACCTTTACCTCTTTCTCTTGTTACCTTTTTACTTTATTCCCTTTTTTCTCTCGTTTTCTTGTACCCTTTTTCCTTTGTTAGGAATATTCCCTCGTTGTTTTTTTCCTTTTTACCGACTCCATGTACATGCCATTGTCGCATTGTAAAAATACCAAAGTTTTGCTGTTGATTTTAACTTGTAGTGGCCCATGCTTTACTGTTTTTCTAATTTGTTTTATGTTACATGACACTGTGTAGGTTGATCCAGACTGTTTGCGGTCACATGTGTCTGATCTTTTGCATGCTCTTGTGTGTTGTTTTAAAGATGACAGCTGGCCAGTTAGAGATGGTGAGTTGTTCCCTTGTTTCCCTGTTCCCCTTGTTCCCTTATTGCCCTTGTTGCCTTCTTGCCCTGTTTTCCTTGTGCTCTTGTTGCCCTGTTCCCTTGTTCCCCTTGCTCCCTTGTTCCCCTTGTTGCCCTGTTCCCCTTGTTGCCCTGTTCCTCTGTTCCTCTGTTCCTCTGTTCCCCTGTTTCCCTTGTTCCCCTGTTCTCTTTGTCCCCTTTTTCCCCTGTTGTCCTGTTCCCCTTGTTCCCCTGTTCTCCCGTTCCCTTTGTCCCTCTAATTGCTATGTTCCGTTGTTCCCCTTGTTTCCCTTTTTCCCCTTTTCTCCTGTTCTCTTTGTTCGTCTATTTGCTACGTTTCCTTGTTCCCCTTTTCTCCCGTTCTTTTAGTTCCTGTAATTGCTATGTTCCCTTGTTTCCCTTTTTCCCCTTTTCTCCTGTTCCTCTAATGTCTATGTTCCCTTGTTCCCCTTTTCTCCTGTTCTCTTTGTTCCTCTATTTGCTATGTTCCCTTGTTCCCCTTTTCTCCCATTCTTTTTGTTCCTGTAATTGCTATGTTCCCTTGTTCCCCTTGTTCCCCTTTTCTCCTGTTCTCTTTGTTCCTCTATTTGCTATGTTTCCTTGTTCCCCTTTTCTCCCGTTCTCCTTGTTCCTGT